>JAATLQ010020261.1:7102-39436 GCA_013421005.1 Heliconius erato x Heliconius himera | reverse complement strand
AATAAAAGTTTCGGAAGGAGGGAAATTAAAAGATGTGCTCGCAAGGGTGGATGAATGTATTCTGGTCGCAACAATATAATTGACAGACATATGAAATCACCTTATAAAATGACATATGTTTTACTTTAAAAGTAACATGTTTGCTCTTAAAAAATAAAAGGCGTTTTTAACTGTGTTTAAATTTAAATTAAATAAAGTTATACTTAAATTATACTAAAACTATCATTTGGTCTTGAACAAGTATATTTCCCTTCGCGTACCCTGCTGTGTGTGGGATACAGCGTGACGTTAAAAAAGGTACCGTATATATTTAATAATATAGTAAATTTTACATGATAAAATGATTAATGACTTTATATTAAGTTTTAAGTACTTTTACTCGTTAACCTTTGCCTTTCATGTAAATAAAAAAACTAGTGACTGAGGTTGTCAAAAAATTCAAATGTCAATGTGAGAATTATAGCAATAGGTTTAGGTTATATTTTGTAAATAACTTGCTTAAATTTAAATTTAACTTAGGTGTTATAAAATTAAATGTTTTATTATTATATTTAATAATTTATAATTTAAGAGTAAAAAAATGGAAGAATTCTTATCATCATCGTTTAATAGATTCGTAAGTATTTGATATTTTTATTAATATAATTTTTATTTTAAATATTAAGAAAAAATAGTTTAACTCCTTGACATCTCATGGCATTATTTGTATATAGTTTGCTTGGGTTTTTCAATTATTCTTTGAATTATTTACTTTTCTTTATAATTATTTACTTTGCTTTCAATTATTCTTAATAGTTAATTATGTAGAAGAAGCATAAAAAAAACAAGGTCCATTAACAAATTTAATTTCCTTATTTTGGCTTATAGACAAAAAACACAGTACTATATTTTAACTGAATTAATCGCTTTAATTTTTTTGCTATAATGTACTTTCAAATACAAAAAAAAAAATGATATTTTGTCTGTACCAAAAGTTGTTGTTTCACTCCATTTTTCATGTTATTGTATTTAGTCTCTTATAATGTGTGGACAAATTTTAAGAGACTACATGCAAGCAACACCATGAGAACAAACTGGAGTCAATGAAAATTTGTCCAAGCTGTTTAGCTTCAAGTTCAAGTTTTTGAATGAAATATTATTATATTGTGGTATTTTAAAAATTATATTTAAATAACTAAAAGTATTCAGTCACTTATTTTCATTTCGAGAATCAGAGTTTGAGGATAGGAGTGTCTTAACACTAGGTTGCCTTTGTCTTTTCTGCTATATGCAGAATTCAGCACAAAGCTAAAAAAACTATTATTTTACAGAATTCCAATGATTACACTGACTTAACAATTGTTATGGGAAATGAAAGTTGTGATTTAGATTCAGCAATAAGTTCTATAGTATATGCTACATTCTTAAACTGGAAAAATGGAGAGAGTCCAGAGAAAGAATTATTTATACCATTCCTAGATGTTGAGAGAGAAGATTTTCCTTTAAAAACTGAAGTTGAATTTTGTTTAAATATGTATAATATATTTGAAAGATATTTGTTGTTTAAGTAAGTATTATATTTAAATATATTTAAGTCAACTTCATAATTTGTTTACCAGAGAGGAGAGATAAAATTAATTCTTCTCTATGAGTGAAAATCAAACCTAAAAATAGTGTGCTTAAAGTTAAGAGAAGTGGAACACTCACTGTGCCACAATGTACTAATACATTGAGATTTCATAGGAACTTCCTTCCATGTGCCACACAACTGTGGGACGGCCTAACTGTGGCAGTGTTTCCAGGTGTTTACTACATGGGTTCCTTCATAAGACTATAAATTAATACCTATGAGGATTTTCTAAATAAAGTAAAAAAAAACAAATATACTATAATACACTACTTTTGACTCAAGATTAAAGATCTTATATATTTAAATAGGTAGAGGAGAAGAAACCTGATATCTGATGAACATGATGTCTCACCAGAGTGATTTTAATTCCCCTTTGAGGAAGCCCCCAAGTAGTGTGGACAAATATATCAATATATTTCTGTATAAAATGATAATTTCTATATTTCAGAAATGAAATAGACTTCAAAAATTTAATGAAAATTAAAAATATTAAACTAATTTTAGTAGATCACCATATTTTATCAACAAAATATGATTTTTTATTGCCATATGTCAAAGAAATCATTGATCATAGACCCTTGGATAGAAACAAATGGTCATATAATGATAACTTATTATATAAAATAGACATAGTAGGTTCTTGCTGCACATTGATTGGTCAAAATATAAAGGATAATAATGGAAATTTCTTTAAAAAATATCCAATATGTGCGAATTTGTTGTATTGTAAGTATTTTTTGTTTACTTCTTAATAGCAAGGTAGGCGGAGGGAACAACTGTTTAGTCTATCCAGTATGGTAAATTATAAAAAAATATATATTTTATGGAAAATCAAAATAATAATATATATTTCTTTATTTTAGGTGCTATTATATTAGATACAGTAAATTTTTCGAAAGAAGTAAATAAAGCAACACCTCTTGACCATGAAATTGTTTTATATCTCGAGAGTATGATGAAATTAAATAATTTTGAAAATGAAAGGTAAGTACAGTATGATTTTTAAAAGTAATGGCCACCCTGAAGTTAGCTGTAGATGGCGCTGATTAGGTTCTAGATTTTTTTCTTACTTTTGATTATTTTGAGTGCAAGTGTACAATTCAAAATGCTTAACTTCAGGGAGTCCCCGACTCGTCGCCCGTAGTGTAAATAGATTTTTTTGATTATTTGAGAAATAAGTAAAGTTTTCTAGAAATGAAAATCTGTTAGAGGCCAGACATGTGACACAAGCGACGGTTGTGTGTTTGGTTCCCACTCAAGTAAATTAAATATTTTATAAAATCAATTTCGTAGTTCTGGTAACGAAGCGCGGCGTTGAAAACCGCCACTCAGGATGTGATGCCTCAGGAATACGATAACTTAAAATAGTTATCGAATATATATGATAATTATTTTTTATTTATATACAAGACCTCTGAATCAATCTTTCTGTATGAGTGGAAAGTAGTGAAATATTTTTTTATATAGCAAGGAAGGCAGAGCTGTCCACTGTTTAAGGTTATTTGTCGGTCTGTTTCTTTTGTCACCAGGCTGTATCTCATAAACTCTGATACAAGTTTCGCAAATAATATATTTCTATTGCCGCTAACAAGGAATACTATAAAAACAGAATGAATTCAATATTTAAGGGCGCTGGCTTCCATATAATAGATTTGTGCCGTTTTTATAAATAATAATACTGAACCATTCATGCGCGAGTACCACTCTTGGCCTGGTTTTCTAGTCATATATTGATAATGAGTGCTTTCTGGAGAAACTTAACATTAAATTTTGACAATATGTAATTACGAAAAGAATATTATTTTTTTTTAGAAAATCTTTATTAGAAAAGTTGGTGAAAGCAAGAAGCGATGTATCAAAATTAACAGCTGAACAATTATTGAGAAAAGATTTGAAAATTGTGAATTATATTTTAGTACCGAGCTTTCCTATATTAGCTAAGGTGAGTTTTATAAAATATATTTTCATACAAGAATTACCTATTATTAGTTACTTGAGTACTAAATGTTAGGTGGTTTCGCATTTTATTCTCTTTGCCCCCTGCTCGTTTCGCCCGTAGTAATGATAATAAAACTCAAAAGAAATTAAAATATTTAGGAAATATAAATAAGTGTTTGAATGATTTTCAAGAAGCGCGAGTTCGAATCCCGCTATGTTATTGTTTTTATACATTTCTTTGGTCTTTACTTAGTGTATTCACAGCACTTTAAATAATGTTAAATAAAAAAAACTTCTTTCAACTCTCTCTGCATTAGTTATTACAACGCGTTATGATCCGGTCATCACATAATTTCTGTAAACAGTGTCCTAACACTAGTTTATTTCTGCCTGCCTTAGTAAATATAAATACTATAAGAAAATATATATTTAGAAAATGTATAAAAACGTATAAAATATAAAGGCCAGTCGTGGCGCAGGGGCACAAAGTGTGACTGTAAATCGACTGATTATGGGTTCGATACCCACTTGAGGGAATATTTACTTAAATTTATATTTCCATTTCTTCGCTCTGGTGTTGAGGTAAAGCGCGGGATTGAGTTCTGCCACTCAACACGCAATGCCTCCAGAATTCGGCAAAAAGTGGGGAACGGAGTGTCTTAACACTACGTTCACTTTGCCTACCCAGCTGTGTGCGGGATACAGCGTGAAGTTGATTTATTTATTTTTTATAAAAATTGTAACGTAATGGAATTTGAATCTGCGCCTCTTGTTCACCCTCCAAGCGCTCTGACTACTAACCCATACATTCTCATCAAGCTACATTAAAATTCTTATATGGCTGTTACAATTTTACAATTATGTTACAATTTATGGTTTAATATTGTTCTTAACTAAGTGTGGAATAACACTTTTTTTTCTTAAGGATTTTCTAGAAAAAACTAAATCAATTGAATCCGTTACCAAAGTCTTAGAGCAGAGAGACTGTGCTATAGCTTTGTTACTCGGAATGGATTTAAACGAAGGCTTGAAGAGAGATGGCGTGATTATATCTAAAGAGGAAACAAAAGGAGAGGAAGTGAGTTTTTTATATAATATGTATGTATTTTTTAGTTAAACGCTGTATCCCGCATATACACACAGAGAGAACCTAGTGCAAACCACTGCCATCCCCACTTGCCGCTATATTTTTTAAAATTTGTATTTTGCTTGACGGGACTGAACACTGCGCTTTGTCTTGTTACCAGAGCAACATAATGAAAATATTTAATTTACCAAAGTGACAATCGAACACACAACCGTCACAAGTACAGCCAGACACGGTCACACTGTGCCACTACGGACCCAATTATTTTTATTTTTCTTCTTTTCTAGTACAATAACTTCTTGTTTTTTTAATTTTCAGCTCTCAAATTTTCTTCAAAATTGGTCCAGTCCCGCCCTAGATCTTGTATTTTATCCACATATAAATAGATTTTACTTTAAACAATTGAACTTATCTGCGTCGAGGAAACAATATATGCCTGCATTAAATGAATTTATTAATACATTAAAAATATAAATTTGAATAAAATGGAATAGTTCACGTTTCATTTTTATATGTAGTTATTTTTTTTAATTACTAAATTATTGGGTATAAACGAAGTTTCTATTCATAAAAAAAATATTATTGATTTTGGACTTGATAGTGTTTGATTTAATAAGTGTTACTATCTAAATTTGTAATACGGGCATCCCATTACAATGGGAAATACTCCGCTTTTCATGCGGAACTTAACGCCGCCCTTTGCCTTCCAGGGCGGCGAAATAACCCTTTAAGGTTAGTTCTGCCACTCAACACGCAATGCCTCCAGAATTCGGCAGAAAGTGGAAATGGAGTGTCTTAACTTTATTTTGTAATTAAACTTATTGTTGTATAAGTCAATAGGTTCTAAGTGAACGGGTAATTTGTCAGCGTGTTCCAAGGTAAGGATGGCAGAGTGCTACATTTAGTTTATTTTAAAATGGAACAATCGCTATTTGCATCTACGCGATGATAGTGGGTTCGAATCTATTTATAATTTAATTATGCATAGATTTGTTCAAATAGGAAAATATTGGATTCTGTATGATGTATTTAAAAAACTAAAAAAAAAGAAAAGGTGAATTTGGAAATGGAGAAATAATAAATATATTATTAATGAATTGATTTTTATTAAAAAAACATAAAACATTGTTCATTTATTTCACTTGTAATATAGTAAATGCTTAAGTACATAGTCAACTAAAATAATCTTAAACCATATCTTAACATACTATTTATGTATTAATTAATAACTAGTAAGGACGTTTCTTAAAATTACCTCCCGGAAAGAATGGTGGTGGGTTCGATTACTAGTAAGTTTAATTGTGTAATTTAACATTTTCTTTATCAAGCTATTATTTATTTTAGTTATAACATAAATTTAAAAAGAATAAGTGAATAATTTTATTATGAACAGGGGTATGTGTCACTGGGTCCAAGCGCTCTGACCACTAAGACATAGGATCTCATCATGCTACGTCGACACTCTTATACGTACACGTACAACTTCTTTATGTTATTACTTTTTGTATACTTTCATTGAAGAAATCTATAGAAAGTATACATTGAAACTTATTTCTTAAAATTGAAGTCATCGATAGCTTTAAAAAAACTACTTTGTAAATAGATATGTCGGTTATTTTAATAAATGTCAATGGAAAATATTAAACTCAATATATTTTTCTATACACCTTATACCTTTTAAAGGATAAATTAAAAAATCTATTAAGAAAAAAATAATTTTTTAAATTTATAATAAGTCAAAAAAATCCATTGAATGTATAAAAATTCAATCCAATTGTAAAAATATACAATATTCATTTTCACCAAAAAATTACTTTAATAGTGATAAATATGTTTTATAAATTTGGCCAATATTTTTACCACAAAAGTGACATTTCAAAAAATACAGATAACATATATTATATTATATAAATATTTTTACATCTGTTGTCTAAACATGGCGGTTATTTCTTCAACAGTTTTATTTTTAGTTTCCGGCACTTTGAACGATATGAACAAGAAGAATAAGAATTGTAAAATTGCGAATATCACGAACGTGTTCGAATGCAGGATTAGCTGAAATAAAAAGAAGAAAATGTTTAAATATAATTAGAATAAAGTTGAAAACGTAACAATGCCATTACAAGGGTGTAAGCGCGACAATTATTTATATAAAAACTATTTAATACACATCTATACTAATATTATATAGTTGAAGAGCCCAGTCGTGGCGACGGGGCACCAAATGTGACTGTAAATTCGGCTTGGTTCGATCCCCACTCGAGGAAATGAAATATTTATTTACATTTATATTTTCATTTCTTTGCTCTGGTGTCAAACAAACCGCAGCTTTGAGTTTGACCGCCTCTCAATACGTAATATCTCCAGAATTTGTCGTGGGGAAAAAAGTGGGGAACGGAGTGTCTTACTACTAGGTTCCCTTCGTCTACGCTGCTGTGTGAGGGATACAGTGTGATGTCGATTTATTTTTTTTATTTTAATTTTTAAGCGTTGGTTTGTTTGAATTGGTTGAATCTCAGAAACTACTACTTAGAAATAAAAAAACTTTTATATGTTGTAGTTGCATCTATCGATTCGAAGTAACTGTGCCTGCGGTCAGAGTTACCTCCCGCATATTCCCCCTTCCCGAATGTGTCATTTTATGTGTAACACACACACATGAAATGACAGCCAGTAGTTATGTCATTTTCCATTTAAAAGCATTAAAAGCTAGTTTTCATACAAAATAATTAAAAACTTACAGTTAAAGGTAGAAAACTGAGTCCCACTAGGAAGTTAGCAGCCCAGTTCACTGTCACAGCTACTGATGACGCCGCCGGACGAGCCGTTTGGTTGAATAATTCTATAAAATAATAATATCCATTCCATTGTAGTGGGTTAAAATTTTATTTAGGGGACATGTGACAGCGTGTGATTGTAAATGTATTAGTCGTGAATTCGACTTCCGCTCAGTGGAATTAGTTATTTTCATTTCTTCGCTCTGGTAACAAGGCAAAACGCGGTCTTGAGTTATACAGAGTGTTTTTGTCAGCACCACTTTAAATGGAACCACAGTTTTAACTAATCTATAAAAACCTATTACAATCAAACATTTTTTTTCCAAAAATGAAAGTGCTTTTTTCAAACGAAATGATTAATAAAATTATTGTTGTAAAATAAAACGCCATTTGTCAAGAACGACGCACGCAGCCATACTCGTAAACCTATCAAAGAGAAACCGCTGTATACGCCTCATTCCGAAATCGAGTCGTAGGTATTGGGCAAAGGTTCCTCCCTAGTAGTATGTGTAACTTCATTAGAATAGGGTCAATTCTTATTTATGTTTATGTTGCAAAGGGATAAGCCCTGACTGTAAACGCGACTGTTGTGGATTCGATTTCCATTCAGAATAATGAATTAGTTTAACTTTGTTGCTTCAGTTAGGCAAAGTTATAGGATAGTATTTGACTGTAAACACGGTGGTTGTTGGTTCGATTTCGTCTCAAGGTAAATGATATTTAAATTATTTTCATCTTTTCACTCAGCTAGACAAAACTCAACGCACAGTACTTCTAGCGTTGTGAGTGTCTTAGCACTAAGTTGCCTTTTTTCTCTGCAATATGCGGGATACAGTGTGAAGCTGCTATTTCTATTTTTTTTATAAATACAATTAGTTCGTATGCAATAAAATATATATTCTATTCTTTTCTACTTACCAGTAACAAGGAACCACGGAATCGAACCTGGGCCAACTGCGAACGTCACCACGAATAAAATGACCAGCACTATACATAGATAAGATACCCACATGTGGGTGGTCTGTGAAGAAAAAAGATTTTTTATCTTTAAAACATAAGAAATGTTTTTGTTTAGAAACATGTAAAATTTATAAAATCAATATTTCGATTCCGTTCCCCATTTTCTACCATATTCTGGAGGCATTGCGTGTTGAGTGGCGGATCTCAACGCCCCGCTTTGTCTCGACACCAGAGCGAAGAAATTAATATATATATTTTTTTATTAATTAAATAAATATTTAATTTCTTCAAGTGGGAATCGAACCCACAATAATGAGGAACGAAATGTCTTAATGTTCTCTTTGCCTCCCTGTGTGAGCGGGGGATACAGCGTGAAGCTGTTTTTTTTCAAAATTTCGATAAAAGCATAGCATGATTGATAAAATAGAAAGTGGGAAACAAAAGTGCCTTAATGGGAACCAAGTGTCGTAACACCAGGTTTCTTCTATATACGACTTGGAGCTAAAAAAAGGAACAAAATAAATATTTCTTTTCAGTAATATAACAAGACTACTAACAAAATGCCTTTAAGTTATAATATCTCAAAAAAATAAATAAATAAACATTGATGTACATACATATAAAACAAGAGACCATAGAACCATATTATAACTTAAATTCTTTTACTCAATTATTTTTATCCTCAATTATAACTCCAAAAAGCAAAAAATATATATAAAATACTTACATATGAAAGAGCGATACACAGACCGACAGTACAAACGAACATTGAAGAAAAACCTATCAACAATAAAGTTTTTCTTCCAGCGATTTCCACTACCAGAAGTGATATTACCGTCATCACTACATTCATAGCGCCCATACCTGTGAAAACATATAAAATGTAAGATTTAAATATACGGCGTAAAGTTTTACTCACATTTGTAGTTGTTGTAGATGCGTAAAATTAAAGTTTTTTTAATTAGCTAGATTTTAATTAAAATTAATGTCCCATAGATTAAATATAATAAAAAAAATTAAAGAGAGTAATCGACTTCAAGTAACTTCCCATTGCCTAGGTACCGGTAGCGTACCTAAATTGTACATGACGTTGACGTATGTATAGCACTTACATGTACCCTCTATAAATGTGTGCATACAAATATATGTAAAAAAATCTAATTTTAATGAAACTTGGACTCTTCCGTAAGTAGAAATATATTTAATTTAAATCGAAAAGTAATAGTACAGTTCTGTGTGAATTTAGATTCTCGAGAAATTTGCAGACGAACATACTCAGTTCCATACACTCACCTAATTTACTACACGTGCTTGAAAGCCTAAATAGATTATCATTTACAAATATTATCCAACTTTAATAATATATAAATACAGGTTAACTGACAAACTCCGTATTTTAAAATCGGCCAAAAACACCACAAGAATACAATGGATTCCTAAAAGATCATTCAATAACAAAAAAAATACACCGCAAAAAAATTTGAACCTACTACTCTCCATCACTTACCCAAAGTAGCATATTGGCTCTGGCTCTCACTCAAATTGGCAGATTGGAAGATACTTGTAGAGAAGAATATAACGGCGTTGATCCCCGACAGCTGCTGCGCGACCATCACCACCATGGCTATGAGCAGCGGCTGGCGGAGAGACCGGTCACCGAACAACGAGCGTAGTGTCACCTTTTTACTTATTTTGTTTTTTTCTGCCTCCTGGAAGTTCATACATTTATGTATTACTATTATAATTACTAATATAAATGCCGGATACAGCGCGAAAGAAATTAATACAAAAATAATAATTATATACGACTATTTTAACAAAAAAAATATAAAACAACATTACTTGATGCATTTCCTCCATTTCTCCGTGCACTGCCACATCACCGCGCAACCAATTCAATGCTGGAATATTACAAGAAAACACCCATCAATAAACAAAAAACTGGTCAAGTGCTTATACTGGTTTTGATTACGTGGCGAATTTCATACAAAATGCGGCAGAAACTGAACGTGACCACCGTTTGTATCTTTTGCTTTCCTTGACTTTTTTTTTGCATTGCAAAGGACCCTAGGATCTGGACCTGGGTATTTGATACAGGCAAAGGCTTTCACCTTGATAAAGGCAACAAATTTTTGAGGTTCCGAACTAAAAAATGAAATTTATTAGGAACAAACGTACAAGGTAGCATATGAACAAAGAATATGTTGACAACTGCTAAAGTAAAAAAAAAAACATTAATTAAAAAAGTCTATCTTTAAAATACATTTTGTAGATTTTTTTTGTAGATACATAAAAATGTTTATGCCTATATTAGGTGGGCTCTGCAAAAATTTTTAATCCGCCATTTTGTTGGGCAGCCATTATGACTATTACATTATGAATAATGATATCGATTATATATTGTTTCATTGTCATCAGAAATGAGGTCGTAATCTCAACTTCAGTTAAATGAGACACTGGGAAGCTGGTCAAATTAAGCTTGCAAAATTTCACATACACTAACACATAATCACGGCAATTGGACTCGATTCTTACTCAGGGGGAATGGGTACTGATTATATTAAAAATATTTTCATAATCCCTCCATAACGCGGCGTTGAACTCCATCCAACCATTATAAAATTAAGTAACTTTAGCAAAATGAATCTCACCTCTCTGAGCATGTAACTCCGCGCCACGATTCAACAACAAATACTTAGGCGACTCAGGACATAAGGGTAAAGTACAACATTGTATAACCGCAGGTATCGCGGTTATAACGAACAACCACTGCCAACCATTGGTTGTACCTAAGACCGACTCCAAGCCCAACACTTGTGAGAGAAGAATGGTTATGGTTATCACTAACTGGTAAACTGTACCGATCTGGAAGAAAATATTAAAGTACGGTAAAGTTTTATTAACCCTGACGCAAAAAGATGGTATTACACCCATCTTCCATTATTATCCAAGCTTGACCTCTCTGTCTGTCTGTGTGTACGTCAGTGACACCGTTGCTCCTGAATGAACGAACCGATTCGTGTGTGGTTTTTTAATCAAAAGTCTTGTTCATTGTGGTAGTTCTTGGGTACGTTTTACGAAAGTCGGATTAGCAATTTGAAAGCTACAAGACACTTTGACAAAATGGACGAAGAGCTCTGTACTAATTTCATAACTGTAGGTCAACGGGTACGTTATTTATACAACAACCGACTTCAAAACTATACCACAAACTAAACAATGTCTTACAAAATAATGTCATAATTGCTTCAAAGTAAAGATAATTAGAAAAACGAACGAAATTATCGAGAATTATATGTTTATTTAGTGTTTACAATTTAAAATCCGATATTTTAGGAGTTGGTGTCAATTAGAAGATTGAAAGGGAAATTTTGCAATAAAATAAATTTTCTTTAACTTTTATTTAGTATATTCAGAAGTTTCCTATTTTATTGCAACAAGAACAAAGAAGTTCGTTTTTTTCTTTTGTGGTAACTCTAAAAACTATATAAAAAACAAACATACAAACAGTCATGTTCTGAAATTATAATTAATTAATCAATTCACCTAGCAGAGCCCATTTTGCGGTGGCACAACGGCTTGAGGACAGAGTTGACGACAAAACCGAATCAGCTGTGGGTTAGATTCCGACTCGAAAATATGAATTATTTTCATTTCTTCGCTCTGATAGCACGACAAATCATGACAATGGGTCACTCCACAAGCAATATATTTAAAATTGTGTGGAAAGGGAGGAACAGAGTGTCTTAACACTCCGTTCCTTCTGTCTACCCTGCTTTATACGGGATACGGCGTGAAGATAAAAAAGGTAACCTCAAATTAAATACAATAATATTAGCTCACCGATCCACGTAACGATGTGGGTGATATTTCAGCCAAGTACATCGGAGCTAAGCCGGCGTTTAAACCATTGTTTATACCGATTATTAACCTGTAAAAGAACACTTATTATTTGAGGATATCAAGTTCGATACTTTTGTTAATAAATATTTGTGTTATATTAGAGACCGACCGTGGCGCAAAGGCACAAGCGTCTGTAAACGCGACAGGTTGTGGGTACTGGGTAGTACTATTTTCGATATCCGATTCCGATCGATACTAATGAGGAAAAGCGCGGCGTTGAGTTCCGCCACTCAACACGCAATGCTCCTGGAATTCAGCGAAAAGTGGGGAACGGAAGTATCCTAAGCTAGATGTGGATGGAGCTAAATGTGTTAACTCAGGAGCCCAAATTCATTGTGCCTAACCCTGCTACGAGTATGTGTTACCATTTCAGTTATCGTTATCAGGTTTTTGTGTTGTTTATAATTCACTTTTTAAATATATTACGTTAGGCCGAACTCAACGCCGCATTTTGCTTTTCCTGATCTAGATAGTGAAACTAATTTAAATATAATTATTTTCTTAAGTGATAATCGAACTCACAGTCCATAATACAATCATATACCTACTATATTATATGAATCTAATGTATGATCCATATAAATATATTACATTTAAACAGTTTGTGTGTTTTTTTTCCTTTACGCATGTACTATCGCAATCCATCCGAATTTGAGACGAGAAGAGAGTGGCGGAACTCAACGCTTTGCATGGTCTTGCAGGTAAATAAGAAATATTCATTTTTATATTGTAGGAAATTATCATAAAATATTTTGGGTTTTTTTAGGTAAAATCAGAAGTTACAAAAGTATTTTCATTAATATACAATATAATTACTAACCTCCCAACAATCAGCATTTCAGCTGACTTTGCTATTTTAGCACTCCCTTGTAACGCTGCGGCTATAAAAACCAATATATTGTTGAGTAAAAGACCACCTTTTCTACCAAATCTGAAAAAAATATGCAATTTTTATTTGATACTAAACTTCACTCGAGTTGGGTTTCATATCTTTAGATGAGGGACCACATGTGTCGATATCAGATCACATGTGTGCATGTGAGCTCACATGTGTGGTTACGATTTATATGTGTGGACGTGTGGATGTGTGATCACATAAGTGGATGTGTTTAGAAGACCGATCACATGTTTATATATAAAATTACAAGTGTGGACATGCGATCATCATATCTGTGTATGTGTTTCAAATATGTGGACATCTGATCACTTGTAAGGATACGAGATCACGTTGGACGTGTGATCTAATGTGTGGATGTGTAATCATATGTGTTGACGTGTGATCACATGTGTGATCGCATATTTAAATGTGAGATCACATGTCTGGTCGTATGGTCACATACGAGTACATGGATAAGCGATTACATTGATACATGTTTGTAGCTAATTTCATGATGTCGGTTTTTCCTGACTCTGCGTGCGCATCGTAAAAATCTACTTTCATGACTTTTGCCTAACGCACCAAGAGAAGTACAATATAAAAAAATTACAATTCTAAAATTTAAGGGCATCTACGTGCTGGACTTGTGGTCCCACGCAAACCTTACAAAGGACCTGGTTCTTTTTAACCTCAGAAAATTTGACAAGAATTATTAATATATTAAACACATAAACTACCCACCTGTCAGCCACGACACCCGTTATAACGCCACCTATCATCCCGCCCACGCAGTATATGGAGACAGCGACAGACCATATCGTTGTTACTTTGGGATCGTCTAGAGCCGGCAGAGTTATGTTTGTATCGGATAAGGCTTGTTTGTGTAGCCATTCTGATATAACCTTTTAGAGAGAAGAGAAAAAAAATAAGAAGAATAATAAAAATATATTATATAAATGGTAAAAAGTTGGAGCTTAAATTTAAGCTTAAAAGTTAATATATAGTATAGACTGTAGTATATTTAAACAATATATTTTAAAAATTTACATATAGATGTTTGTTCAGTCTTTTTAAAAAATATTAGTACACATAGCAGAGTAGGTAGAGGGTTCCTGGGAACCTAATGTTAAGATCAAATGTGCGGTACTCCGTTCCCATTAAGACACTTCCGTTCTACATTTTCCGCCAAATTCTAGATCTAGACCTAGAGGCATTGCGTGTTAAGTGTAGCGTAACTTAGCTATTTGTGCGCGCTTTGCCTCGTTACTAGAGTGTGAAAATGAAAATATTATGTAACATTTTCCCGAATGAGAATCGAACCCACACCCTGTCGCGTTCTCGGACAACTACAATTATAACGTAAGATTTTTATCAAAAAATATAACTTACAGCTTGTGGTGCATTTATGACTCCAGTATTATAGCCGTGTTGGAAAGCTGACCAGCATGCTGAGGATACGATGGCGAACGCCAGTCGTAGGTTCATTCCCTGTTGAAAGAAACAAAATAATATATTGCGTCATTCAAACAAAATGGGTAATATCTATCTTACTAATACTATTAATATTATAAATAAGAAAGTTTGTGTCTTCGAGTTACACACAAAAACTGCTGAACAGATTTAGATAAAACTTTACAGTAATATAGGTTATACATCAGAGTAACACATAAGCTACAATTTATGTAAACTATACAGATTTAACTATTTGCGTATGTATAATACGGTCCTAAAATGAAAGAGATATAAAGCTAAAATATTTTGAAAAGTTTTTATTTTTTGTGGTAGGATTTGAAATCCGCTACATTTACCTATATTTTTTACGTTAAATAAATACGCATTCAGAGGCCAACATTATGACTCTGACTGAAAGACGTCGAGTAAGTAGTAAGCATAGTTTTTTCGATATCATGAATTATTTTTTACCATGAGAAAATATCTCTCTGAGGCAAAAAAGCGTCTTCTTCACGAAAGTGAAAAGTAGTGGTACGTAATATAAAAGTCTAGCTCAATTCGAAAGTACTAGATACTAAATGTGAAAGCTAATGTAATAAGATACATTACATTGTGGTTTTATCAAGGAAACCTAAAGATGAAAAAAGAAACAAAATATATGCAACCAAAAGAAGCTTTGGTTTCAATGTGTATCCGTTACAAAAAATGTGGCCACAAAAGACACTTTTTCATAAAGATTTTTGTAAAAAATAAAATATTAATTGAATTAACCTTTTTAAAAACAATTTTTCTAAATGTTTTTGTTTCATGGTGTATTTACTTTACAAATAAAGGTTCATTTAATATCGATATTAAGGGGGTTGTGCAAAAATTTTTGTCCCGCCATTTTGTTGCTGCGGCTATTGGATTAACAACAATATTTATTATGTGCAATTAAATCTAAATATCACATTGAACTTGCAATATTTCACATACACACATACTAACGCGTCTAATCAAATAAAAAGATGGGCATAGCGGGGAGTGACATGGAGGTACCTAAAGATATTTTTCAGGGAGGGGCCCAGACTTAAGTTTTGAAATGATATTTTATGCAAAGGCTGGGTTTATTTTTTAATTTCAGAGTTAATTTGTTATTTGTAAAAATTCTTGGATGGACACCGGACTATTCTAGGGCGGTCACGGACTACCCGGCGGCTCTCCCCTCTATTCCTCCAGGCCCTCTATTCCTACGCCCATGTTCTCTTCCATTTTTTTAAATTCATGATTTAATCTGCACAGTAGGATAGGCAGAGATGTTTTTTTGCTTTCGGTCCGAATTACAGAAATGTGTGTTGTGTGCCAGAATTAAATGCCGCGCTTTTTCTTGTACCAGAGCGATGAAATCACATTATTCAATCCTCCGAGTGGGAATCGAAGCCACAAATGTCGCCTTTACAAGTGGGTGCTGTGCCGCTGCACTACGAATACTAAAACGTATGCTGAATACAGTGTTTTTTTTCACGCAATATCAAACAGAGGCCATCGTAGTTCGATCCCAGAGAAGAATTTATTATTTTTATTTTTCCCCCTTAACAAAGGGGGTGAAAATTGGGTGGAAAGTGGGAACCGGAATGTTTTAACACTCTGTAACTTATAAAATAAGGAAGTGCTAAATGACCGTCTTTTTTTAATTTTAAATTGAATCCGGAAGTATATTTAGAAGTCACTAAAAAGTCGCCCGACGTAAAATGCCATAAATGGCAACATCAAGGTTAATCTGCTTATAGACAGTAGGGTGACTAAATCTTTACAGAACAAAAGTTATTTTTGAGATAATTTCAACCAGTATTCATTGAATATTGTACTAAGTATTATTTAAAAAAAAAATACGAAAGAAAAATTCTGTGCTTTAACTATCATGTATAAAATTACGAAAGAAGGAAAAAATAAAAGCGTGACACTAATAAAAATAATATGGATTTTACCTTCACGTTCTATATCGTTTATAACAAGGTAGATAGAGGGAACCTAGTGTTAGGGCACTCCATTCCCAGAGTGCCCAGATTTCAAGACATTATGTGTTCTAAATTTTAATAATCTTCAGAGCGAGGAAATGAATGTAATATAATTATTTACTCCGAGTAGAAATTGAACATACAGCTATCGCAGTTTACAGTCAGATGTTATTACGCTGCGCCGCGATGTCTTACTTCTTTGACTAGGAGCCTTCTGATATAATACTATGCTTCTTTAAATAAGGAAAATTGAAACTGTTATGAAGTGTTACAAGGCCATAAGTACTTCTCTAACAAAATATGGTAGTACAAAGTGTTGATTTTAATTAGGGTATCATTTAGTATATAATTCTGTGACCTAAATAAATAAATACAAAAAAATACAGTATGAACTCAAGAACAGTAACAAAATTTATCTACATTGTTTTTTGTATTAAATTGTAACATAACAACTGAAATTGGGTTAGTATAATGCTCTAAGACCTAAGTATTATTTACATATGTCAATCATATTCATATCAGTCGTGGACGTAAGATACGTATGTATGCTTTAATAACTTCATAAATAAGAAAATTAGGAGGGACAATTATAGTTAAAATAATATATTTTTGCTTTGCAAGTAATAGTCTCGAATTCGGGAGAAAAACTCCTTCAAAAAGACAATTGTACCTCAAGGATTATTATAGATTTGAATCTATACGGAAGCAAAAGTATATTTAAAATATTTAATTTTAAATATACTTTTGCTTCCGTGGCCTGTGGCCTGATTAAACAAAAGGTGGGGATTCATTTTCAAACATAGTTCGAGATATCTCTTAAATGTATAAAACTATGTAAGGAAATACACGAAAATAAGAATTGTATACGCATGACAATGACCTATCTTTTTTTTACTTAACGCTTACGCAGCCAATTCACTTTGTTACAACAAGTTACTTTGATTGCACCAAGATGTTGCGTGTAATGGATGAATGCACATTATACCTTGTGTTTAATAGACTGGAAAAAATTGTACCATCAAAGTGATTTTGTATGAAGTGAACAAACATTTCATTGTGAAGTAGTGGAAACTCATAAAACAGATGAAAATAATTAGTGCTAACCAGAACTTTTATTACTAAAATGTTATATTAAACTATTAAAGTAAGTATTTAGGAATTTTGAGAGGTTCACAAATAATTTATACTTGCAATTTTTATAATTTTATTCATTAATCTAATCTAATAATTGGTGTTAGTGAGAACTTTTACTAAAGCTGTGTAAAAGTCGAAGAACATAACGGAAACTAAGAGGGCAAATTTCACAAGCGTAATAATAAAATGTCAAAACATTGTAAATTTAATAATAACTTTTGGATAACAGGGCACGAAATACAAAACATAATTCCCTAAATAATTATCTGTAAACAAAAAAAAGAACTCCAAATTTCATGGGAGCGTAAAAAATTGACAAGCACAATAAAGATGTGCCTGGTTGCATGTCATGGTCAATGGTAATAAGCTCACCCAAAGTTTTGGCCAAGAAGTTTTGGGACCATCGTAGCGCATCGTTACATTGTTTGAGTGTAAGCGTGGCAGTTGTGGGTTCAAATCCGCTCATGGTTCCGCGCATGGTTTCCATATTTGTTGGATTCCATAATCAGAACCTAACTAAATATAATTCACCAAACTATCCTTGAAGTATATCTTTGCAAATAAAAAAAATGAACCATCGGAATCGGTTGACGTGATATTGAATTATTCGTCCATTTGTCGCACACATACCTAATGCAAATTTAAGACTTGTGATTTTCTCATAGATACCATTGTCAGAAATGAACCAAACAAAAATAGGAGCACATAGCTTTCAAATAAAAAAAATCATCAAAATTCGTTCACCCAGTCAAAAGTTCTGAGATAACAAACATAAAAAAAAATACAGTCGATTTGATAACCCTTTCCTTTCTCTTTTCCTTTTCTTACAGAAGTCGGCTAAAAAATCGACGATTTAATTATGTTATCTAAGTTAATTTTCTCTATGTACAACTAAAATACAACACACAGTCTCTAAATATGAAAAATATTAGTCACCCTAGTGACATATTATATCATTTATGTAAATATTTTCACACAACCTTCCAGCGGCTAACCTGTTTACGGACATGGCGAAAGGTGATCTGTTCACTTATATATACATACATATATGTATGTATATCAAACTCTTCCGTTACTGAGTAACTGACAGACAACGCACAGATGAAAATACTGGAATTAAAATGTAGAAATTTGGCATGTTATACTACATTCCATAATCTACATGCCAAATTTCAACAGTTGGGGAGTGTTGGGGAGCCTTTCTCGTAATAACTATAGGAACGGTAAAACGGGATTTTAAAGATGTGGGCGACAACTTAATAAAAAAAAGTAAGTGTTATACTTAATAAAAAACTTAATAAAAAAAAAAAGTGTATATATTTACTAGATCAAAAAGATAGTTTATTTGACATTAAGGCGGCAGTGCGATAGCATCTGGCTGTAAAAGTGGTAGTTATAGGTTCGATTCTAATTCGCTGAAATGATTTTAATTAAATTATTTTTATTTCTCCTCTCTGGTAGACAAAACATTTTGTATACTTCTGCCTTTCAACAGGCAATGCCACTCAACACTTCTAAGTGCTCGTAATGGCATAACTGAATAAACAATATTTTGATTTCTATGAGACAGACATAGGGACATACATGGAACGTAATATTTCTAAAACGGAAAGTTGACAGAGTAGATCTTTGCTGCCAGTTTCACGCTTTTTCCCGTATATAAGGGTAGACAGAGGGAACCTAGTGCCAAAACTCTTCATTCTCCAGCGAATAGTAGACATCGAACTCAATACTAGCGCGTTTGCAGTTATACGCTTTTGTCCATGCGACAAGACGGCGCTTTCTAGTAATGGGCGTTAGGGTGGGGTGGTTGAATGGCCTGTGCCCAGTCCAGAATTTTTAGCACTGAGTATTAACTTTAATTTTTATAACACATCGTTATTCACGCATCGCCCCAGGAAGAATAGTATGGCAATAAGAAGAGTATGGCAATTTGTATAAAAAATTGCATTTTGTTATTTTGAATTTAAAATTCAAATAATTAAATCTATAAATAAAAAAAAATAAACACATTAATTGAATGCGTCGTGTCGCAGAGATTTTAAGTGCGACAGTTGTGGGTTCGATGCGTACTCCAAGGAATTATATGTTTAATATTTTCCTCGCTCTGGTAACGAAACAAAACGCGACGTTGAGTTTCGCTACTCAAACGCATTGCCATTATCACAAGGATTTGGTGGAAAATTGGACACTAAAATATGTGTATATAGGGAACGGAGTGTTTTATTTATTAGCTTCCTAGGTTCCGTCTGTATATCTTAGGTGAGCGCGAATGAAAAAAAATCACATAAGTGTATACATATTATATTTAAAATTTGTGGCATATTGTTATTAAACCGTATACACCAGGAGGCCCGGAAATTAGGTCTAGATGCCCATGCTTCTTGTATCATAATATAAATATAAATAGGATTCAAACTGACGACCCTAACATTGTCACGTACCATACTAATTTAAATGAGTTTCTGTTAACGTCAAAATTTATGGCAACTGTATCCGCTTCGGGACAAAGTTATCCATAGTTTTATCTAACCGGAAGCTCATTCCATATTAAAACACGATAAATAGATAAGTTTTAGGATTTACAGTTGGCTGATTTTTTTATTATTTTTTTTTAGCTCCACTCTGTATCCTGCATATAACAGGGGAGGTAGGGATAACGTAGTGTTAAGACACTCCGTTCCCTACGTTCAATCGCTCAATTTTTGAGACATTGCGTGTTGAGTAGCGCAAGTGAAGATATGAAAATAATTTATTTCTCCAAGTGGGAGTGGCTGACACTACGCGGCAAATATTTGTGAACATTTTTTTGCTTCACGCTGTATCTTGCACATAGAACGGTGCGCAGAAGGAATCTGGAAACTCAGTGTTACACTTCTGTTCTCTACTTACCGCCAAATTATTGAAGCACTGCGTGTTGAGAGGCGAAACTTAACGCCGCACTTTGTCTTTTTACCAGAGCGAGTAAACAATCGCTATGCCGCTACGGTACGTCGGCCTCAATGATTGATGATAAAAAAATATTTAAATTTCCATTAGCGAGGATCAAATCTACAACCATGACGTTTTTAATACGCCATCATCCAATATTTAAAGATATAAGTGGATGTAATAAATTACATATTTATTTTAGGTGGGAATAGAACACACGATAGAAGAAGAAGAAGAAGATAGAAATAAATTTGACTATATCATCGACTAACAATTTAGTTCAAAAACTGGCCAAATGCAAATTGGAGTCGCCCGCCGAGTTTCGTATCCATCTTTCAATTATAATATAAATGTATATATATTTTATAAGTTGACAAACTAGAGATTGCGGGCGTATGCGTTTACAATGGTTTTTCTTGTGATATATAGAAAACAATCCAATTTTCCGATCTTTTTTCTTTGTTTGTACTGTAAATTCAAGCTTCTTGATAATTTCATAATTCTAAGTCAACAGGAAGACTCTATATATGTTTTGATTATGCGGCGATTTTCATACAATTTGCGGTTGGAAGGAAGCTTAAATACTCACATTAATCGGATTCATGCTGTTTGCATTGCGGAACGCTAAATATTTAATCTTTTTAGGGTTCCGTACCTCTACGGGAAAAAGGAATCTTTATAAGATCAATTTCTTGTTCGTCCGTCTGTCTGTCCGTTTATATCGCAAAAAACGCGTATTTCAACACTATGCAACTAAATCCTAAAAAATATTAGCCTTAAAGGAGGGCAAAATTTGGTATTAAAGCCCCGTTCAGGTGAGGTATCAGATGAAAGGGCTAAGCGTAGCTTGAATTTCAGTAGAAGCTCGAGAGCTCTAATTTGTGTACGGAACTATCGGTGGGCGAACCCGACTCGCCCTTGTCCGAGCTTTTTAGCTCTATCCCGGACGTAGTGTAGGCCCCCTGCCTAGTGTTAAAAACTGAATGTTAAAGTTAAAAAAATAGTGTTAAAGTGTAATTAAGCTCCAAATTTTCAACTGAATTCTGGGACGGATCTGGAGAATTCAGCTGAAATGCCCCGACACTAGAGCGAAAAAATTGAAAATTTTATATTAAAAATTTGTCCAAGTGGGAATCCACAACCTGTGGCGTTTATATTCGCACACTTGCGCCAATGCGCCACGACTGACCTCAACCCTATATCATCAATGCATTAATTATATAAGTACATACATACGTACATAATTATATGTATATATAATGGTCTTTATACGTACAATTCAATGGAAAACTAATTGCAAAAACATGAATATTTATTAGGTTCTGTATAAACGTACTTACTATAAAATTACAACACAATGTGAAACATTTACTAAGTAGATTAAAATTTATTTGTTTTCGTTTCCTTTCTTTCTATAAGAAGAAGTAGACTTGTGTAAAATTATGGTCGATTTTTTTTATAAAATATATAAAAATGATGTATGGCTTAGTGGTGGAGTGCTTGGATGGATTCCAAGAGACGCGGATTGAGATCCCGGTACGTTCAATTTTCGTATTCTTTTACGTTTCGATTTTTTTTTCTTAAAAATTTTCATAAGTTTTCTTTTTAGAATGATTAAAGAGAGCATTAAATTATTTCGGGTCTACGGAAAAATACATTGCCCTTAGCCCAGGTCAGTGACAGTCGAGTAGCATCGTGAGATTTTAGTGGGTATTATGAATGGCGTATATTTGCGTTTAGAGACAAAGCAGCTCAACTCTGTATCCCACCTATACCTGGGTAGGCAGAGGGAACCTAGTGTTAAGACACTCCGTTCCCTACGCATCACCCAACTTTCGATACATCGCATGTTGGGCGGCGGCGCCCAACATGCGATGTATTATTTTCACTTACTAATGTGGGAAAATAAAAATAATAGATTCCCTCAAGTGGGCATCACACCCACAGCTATCACGTTTATAGTGAAACAGTGTCCCACTTCGCCACGACGGCGATATGTCTTTAATGTAATATAATAATAATAATAGAATTAACTTCTTAGTTTACAAAAACAAATTAACTATAGAAAATAAATTATAATGAAACTGAGAACAAGTGCCGTAAACACGTATAATAAATTGTTTTCAAATTAAGTAAATAGCTGTATGTCTGTCTAGAATCTAGTCGGCGCCATAGTGGGACTGAGGCCAATGAAAATATTAAATAATTATTTTTCTCGAGTGGAAATGGAGCCCACAACTCAGTCTTACGAAGTAACACTGCGCCACGACGGCCCTATACATGATTGTATGTTATATATACATAAAGGCAATCTCTTGAAAATTCGGCAGAAAACGCGACAATATAGCATGCTAGGCAGAGCTAATACGGGGACCCAGTATTAAAACACTCCGTCCTCATTAAGACACTTCCGTTCCCCACCTTCCCTCGAATTCTGGAAGCATTGTGATCGTGAATAGCGGAACTCAACGAGGCGCTGTGCTTCGTCGCCAGAGCGAAGAAGTAGGAAGTAACATTTTCAATAATAAATATTCTATTATTTCCAGTAACATATTTAATATTTTTAATTTTAAATATTTCATTCCCTCGAGTGGAAATCGAACCCACATTCGTCGCGATTACAGTCACGATTGACATCACGCTGTATCCCTAGCGGGGTTGGCCAGAGAGAACAGAGCGCCAAATGTTACTGTAAATTTAATTTAATTTAATTTTCATTAAAATCATCTTATATATTAGAATATGCAAATTCTTATCTTATCTATTATTCTATTAAAAAATATTTTATCTAACAAAAAAAGAGGACGTAAGTGAAATATGTAAATATTTATTTTGTATGAGGTCATTACTATGAAGTAAATCGTTATACGGTGTAGTACTATAGTAGAAAAGAGTTATAACTTTTATTAACTTTTTTTTAGCTTCACGCTGTACTCCGTGTATAGCGTGATAGTCAGAGGGAACCTAATGTTAAGACATTCTGTACCCCAAGCACCGCCAATTTTTAAAAAATTGAGTGCTGAGTAACGGAACTCAACGCCGCGCTTTGTTAGAGCGTTCTAGTAGAGAGAATAGATGAAAAAAAATCGTTATCCAGATAATCTGTGGTCCCTTACACTCCGTAACCAATGTTAAATTACAACGTTTCTAACGCCCAATATTAATAATCTATCCCCTACGTCAATCTTCGATTGTTCCATATATCTATCCAATCTAGAGATTAAGTAAGTCCAGTAGTTTCGTCTGTGCGTTGACTGTCAATCACTCAAACAGAAGAGTTTTATATAGAACTAGCTTTCACCTGCGACTTCGCCTGCATGTTGAAATAGTTCAGTAGTAGTCTAAGAGTTGTGTAAGTAAGGTACAGTGTTACATTTAAACGGTTAACGTGATATAATTCTCGATAAATGGACTATCCAATACAAAAATATTTTTTTAATTCAAACCAGTAGTTTCTGAGATTAACGCGTTCAACCAAACAAACTGTTCAGCTTTATAATATTAATATAGAAGTATAGATTGTATTAAGCCCATTTTAAAGTTAGCTATAAATTGCATTGCAATTTCAAGCCCTAGGCGGTATTGAACTTCAGGTTCAACGGTCAAGGTGACTAACACCGCGACCAATAGATGAGTCAAGAATCAAGAAAAAACTACGTAGTTTCTGTAAAAAATATAATTATCATACGATATTTTATACGTTGGCGTTTTACAGGACTGTACTGTGTACTGTAAACGCGTCGGCCGTGGGTTCGATTTTCACTCGGGGGAATGAATTAACAAGACGAAACGCGGCGTTGAGTACAGGGAGTACTCGACACGCAATGTCAATAAAATTCGTGGAATGCGAATATCAGAGTAATGAAACATTGAAAAATCTGTAATAATTATAAAATTATATTAAATTACTCGCGACCCGCTAGTGGCTTCGTCCGCCTGAACTAATTATATATACAATTATTTATTTTATCATCTGAATTACTTTCGTGAATATTTTCATTTTATAGACTAGACTAGACTAGAGATATATATATTTAAAACGAACGTTTCCAAGCCAATTCAATATTCAATATTTTTAGTAATTTCGTCTAAAAAAATGAAAACTGCATTTAAATCGATTGAGCCATTTTTGATATTTGCGTATAGGTACGAAGTATGAACGCATATAACAATCACACAAAAAATTAAAAATATATTTATTTTAAGTTCAATTACATTGATCTATGCCCACTATAGATAGATAGATAGAAAATAGATAATAGATTTTTACATTTTTACATATTTTATGTATGTTGTATTTTTTTATTGAGAAAACTTATTATCTAGATAATATAAGTATCTACATATATAGGAGTACGATACGTTTTAACAAAATATAATACAAATATCATTGTACCTATACATACATACATGTGTACACCAAAGAGAAAGTTATTTACACACCAGTGGTTGTAGCTCGCCGGCCATTTAAGTTTCTTGTAATAGCAAGACTAAAGAGATATCTTTACTTCTTTATTAATATGAAAAAGCGGAATGGATTGTTTGGTTGATGGCGCTAATCTCAGAAAGTACTGGTATTTTTTTAGCTTCACCTTGTGTCTCACACGTAGTAAGAGAGGGAATCTGGGAATCTAGTGTCACACACTCCGTTTCCATTAAAACTTTTCCGTTTTCCACAATTTCTCGAGCTTCCGTTCGAGTGGTGGAGCTCAACGCCGCGCTTCGCCTAATTACCAGAGCGAGAAATTGAAAATTTTAAATATTTCACTCTCCCGAGTAGCATTTCATAACACAAAATTATTTTCTTCAGGCATCCATTTCATATTAGCTATAGTTTTGTTCAATTTTAATAATGAATATGTGGACTTTGTGATATATAATTATAAATGTAATAATTATAAACTATAATAATATGCTTAATTGTAGTATTGTTGTTGTTATGTATGTATAAATATAAATTTATTTGTTTCACACTATTTATCTGTTTTGGATATTTATTTAAATTATACGGCCTTAAAAATATAATTAATAAATATTTAATTTATTCAATTTCATTATGATTTAATAATAAATAATTATCACTTTAACGTTTTTCGTAGAATTAAATACAATACTTAACCTTAGCCTTAATAATATTTAGCAATTTATCCTGTAACATCGGAAATTTATGAAAAAAAAATATTTACCGCCATTCTTCCGCTCTACTTTTATAATCCCAGAAACAAATTTCACTTATTTACAACAAGCAAAACACTGCACGACACTAAATAAAACAAAATATTGAAAATAACAAATACTTTTTGTCATGAATTTATATTATAATTAGATTTTATGTCATGTTTCTATCTTTTTAACGCATGTAAGCGGCCAGTCCTTGCCGCGGCGGGACAAAAGTGATTCGAATTTCGAATTTCAAATGACTCGACTTGAACACGGACGTGTAGTGCGGTCGACGAGTCGTGGTCGGCCTAAAGTTAAAATTTCTGTATACTTATGTGTTCTGTGTGCATGCGTGCGTGTGTATACTAAAGAAAAATACAAATAAGACGGTAAAGTGTTAGCTTTTTCTGTTTTTATTATTATTATGTTTATTATTATGGACTCCTGGGTCCTCTAGGGTTTTGAGGTGAAAAGAACCCCATCATTTGGAAGGCTTGTGTAGGGACACAGACTTAACCCGCAGAGGCGACTTAAATAATATAAAATAAATATTTTAGGATGAAGTATCAATTACTGCAAAAATGCAAAAATGAAAATATTTTTTTCCCCTGAGTGGGAATTGTACCCTAAACCGAAGCATTTTACAGTCATACGTTGTGCCGCTGCCACTTCAAGATGCATATTTTTTATTTATTTGTCTTTATTTTATTTTTATTTTATTGAAAATAAAATATTTGCCTTCCAAAATCAAATCTGCGGAGCCTATGGAGCCTAACTTCAATACGGCCATAACTCTCCGGCCTTATTATAGTTGTTGTATAGTAAAGTTACATACACTTGTGTAATAAAACTGGTTTCCTGGACGCTTTGAGATAGTTTTAAATCTTAAAGTATAACGGAAATTTAAATTTAATAAAATTATAGATGGAACAGTGTGAATGTAAATATAATGATTGTGGGTTCGATTTTCCTCGCTCTGGTAGACCTCGGGCTTTCTATATGTAATGTCTTGAAAATTATGCGGCACGTAGGGGTCGGAGTGTTTTAACACTAGGTTTCCTCTACCTACCCTGTGACATGCGTGATACAGCGTGAAATTTATTTTTTATAGTTTATTTTAAATGTGGGTTTGTGTGGGCTACTTATAAGGCTATATAGTCAACATGCCGCTGGAATTCAAGATGTAGAGCTGTTGGTATGAATTAATTAAAATTATATCTTCTATTATTAGTTTTTTTTTCGAGAAACAAATTCATATTATTATAGAGTGAAATCCAAAGTACACCCACTCCACATATGTTGTACACATTGTTTACATATGAGTCTATTGAATTTTAAAACAGTAAAAAATAAAAGAAAACGTAGACTTACATATATTAATTTATTAGTTTACGAAATATAATAGTGACATTTTACCTGAAATTAATGCTTGAATTAAACATACCTTAATAACTTACCTTATCTTCACGATTTTTCCCTATTCCCCAAATTACGTCGTTTGTATTTACAAAATAATGTGACGCTATTAAGCAACGAGCTTGCTTCCGCAATTGCAATGTTTCAGTTCTTCTTTAGAATGAACCAGTTAGGTACTAGGTACTAGATATTAACCATAGAAGCAATGGGTTGCAAAAAAATATAGGTAAATGTTGGCTTGGTACCATTTGGTCATAAATATTGAGTCTCCTTGATAATAAAATAAGTTCCAATTAGGCTTTTTACTGTATGTGTGTTTGCACTGTAAAAATCTATTTGTTTTTTTAATATCTCCATTGGGTAAACAAAGCGCGATGTTGAGTTCCACCACTCAACATGCAATGTCTCGAAAATTTGGTAGAATTGGAGAACAGACTTGAGACAGATTGTCTTAACAGTAGTTATCCTACAATGCGGGTAAAAGCGTGAAGCTGATAGCTTTTTCACACAAATCACAACTAGAAACTCCTGAACTCCCTCAAGCAAAAGATGTTCGATTCGTTTTATTAACCGAAATTATACGGGCCTAGTTGCCAGCCTGAGTTGTCAGGCTCAGTTTTAATAAACACTGGCTTATTTACTGCCTCAGACCGGTATTCGATTCTCGTGTTTGTCTAGGTCTTAAATTATTAAGCAGAAATCGTCGAGATACAATACGGCAAATATAATACGGCATAATACGGCAATCCCGTTACCTGACTTGATATCTAGTTTTAATAAAATGTAGAATGGTACAGAGCTGAAACCGAAGAGTTGACAGTTCACCATAAATAACAACGATACTTTGTATGTAATGCGTGATGCGTCGTTACCCGTTGTAGATTAGTGTCTGTGAAAACATTTGTAAGCTTCAACGAATAAATTGATCGTAAGAACAAAACTAAATCAAATAAGCGATTGCAAAACCAAAAGCTTAAATTTTTGCAGTCCGTTGATTTTTTCAGTTACAGAAGTGTAGTGCATTACAAAAATTATCATAGAGAGAAAAATTATCATGTGAAAAAAGTGCTGTCTTGCCTGCATCCACCATGATGCATCAATTTGTTGACCATCTGAGCTATTTCCTCTATTTTTCTCCCATGTAGAAATCCGTGGGGTCTCTAGCCGCACTTGAATATGCGGCCAGTTGGAAAGTAATAATAAAACATTATTACACAGTGTAGTTGCTTGCAGGTCATTTAGAGGTGAGGGACCTCCAAGTTAAGAATGAAATTACAGTAAAGACCGAAGTGGTAAACTATTAGCAGGGCTTCATTTTGAACAACATGCTGAATTTTGGCGATTATTATAAGAACGTGGGGAAGTGTCACAATTCTCTATAATTTATAACTGTGTAAACTGCCAAAAAGCCGTTATTGGTATTAGCCAGATTTTGCTTTCTGTGTGTGTCGTTTAGTTCCGCTATACACTTGTGCATCTGCGCCACGACTGGCCTCACTTTATTTATTATAAAAAAAAAAAAATAAACTATTTTCTGCAAGCCAAAGATCATACTAGAATACAGCCAGCAGAAAACACGCGACTTACATTATACATATATACAATATACTACAGACTATATAATACTCAACACGACATGCCTCTGACGTCACTGCAACCGGTTGAATGTTTTTGTGTTGCGCACATTCCTATCACTTTTATTGTATTTTAAGTCTTATTTTCTATGCAATAATGACGAATTTATTTCAGAAATAAAATAAATATCAACAGCTTTAAGCGCTTAAATCTTTAAAAGGTACCGTTTCTGAAAAAAAACATAGTAATCTTTTTTTTTTGCTTCACGCTGTATCCTGCAGGCAGACAGGACCTGGGAACCTAGTTAGAAACTCTCCGTTCCTGTTGATCAGGGCGCCAGCGTCTGACTGTAAACGCAAAGGTTCGTTTCCCTCTCGGGGGAATGATTTTTTTTTTCACTTTCTCTCTCTGGTAAATAGGCAAACTCTACACACAATGCCTCCAGATTTCTGCGGAAAGTGGGGAACGGAAGTATCTTAATGAGTACGGAGTGTCTTGACACTGGCTTCCCAAGTTTTCTCTGCCTGCCCTACTATATGTGGGATACAGTGTTAACCTAAAAAATTAAAATTGCAGTGCACTTTAAATAAATTTCATGCTTAAATTAAAATTTTACAAAGGGTTAATTTTTAATATGAATATTGATTAATTAAATGGTATTTAATAACACAATGATATTGAATATTTATTTATCGTTCCAATTTATAATTATTTTTTTAACACATAATAAAATTTTAACTGATCGCTGTCTGTACCTGGAAGATATATCAGAAAATTTATCTCACATACGACTTAACTGATTGCAGTTTTCACTGTTGTATACTTGTACACATTGTGGTAAACTTCCCTTAATATTTAATATTTGTTTTATTTAAATCGGTTCATATATAAAAAAGGGATATCAATATAAACTAAAATTATTGATATATATTGATATTGTCTTTAAATTATATTATTATTAGAACACGAAAGTAATTCAGATAAGTAAATAAATAATTATGTAGTTCACGCGGGCGAAGCAGCCAGCGGGTCGCTAGTGTAACTTTTTTAATTCGGGGCCGTTGTCTTAACACCACTTTCCCTGTGCCTGCTATAAGCGGGATACAACATAAAAAATAACAATAAAATACTCTTAAAATACGTAAACGAGAGAAAGCCTGACTGTGAGCGTGACGGTCGTGACTTCGATTTTCACTTGAGGCAATGAATTATTTAATATTTTAATTTCCTCGCTGATAACAAGTTCAAAGCATGGGGCGCCGTTGAGTTTCGCCACTCAACGCGATCACAGGCGCGATCACAGGCGATGCATAAAGTACGAAGTGCCTTAACACTACGTTCTCTCTGCCTAAAAAATATGTATTTGTTGGTGTACTGATTTAGTAAATACCTAATTATTATTAATATACGCGTTAAAACACCTGTATAATCAAAATTAAATATTCACCAGACGTATATTGAACCGACGACCTGATTTTAATTAACATCAGCTGTAACGAAACTAAATGAAATATAACTCTTAAAAACTTCAATAAAACATTAACTTTATAGAAATTTATAGAAATCAAAATATTTCAAATTAAAATAACAATCTTGATAACGCCGTCGTGAGGCAGTGTGTTGTGTCCCACAAGCGTGCGACTGCAAACGCGACGGTTGCGGGTTTGATTCCCACTCGGAATTTAAATCGGTTACGTCGTTATTGAGGTTAATGTACGCAAACGCACAGACGAACAGACAAAATTTTACCTAAATTAATGTTAGTGATTTAAAAAACTAAAAACAATAAGACGAATGTAATGAGCACAAACTTCATATGTTTACTAGGAGGCAGTCCAAGGTTCAATTAGCAGTCTTCCAGTTCCATCATCAGACCAGCTCGATGGTACCGAAATGTTGTATTGTCTCTTAATCAAATTTCATTGATGATACGACAAGTATCATCAATGAAAGTGCTTGTAATTAAGATTCTTATAGATTTTATTACATATTTACTTAGTTATATCTCAACCTTATATAAACATGTTAAATTATTAAAATAGTTGTTTTGGATTACATCAATAAATAGCGATCAGTTACATTTTTATTACATTTATAGATATAATATTTGAGGCCAGTCGTGGCGCAGTGGCACAAAGTGTGACTGTAAAACCGACTGGTTGTGGGTTCAATCCCCACTCGAGGAGATGAAATATTTACCTAAATTTATATTTCCATTTCTTCGCTCTGGTCGAGGACAAGCGCGGCGTTGAGTTCTGCCACTCAACACGCAATGCCTCCAAAATTCGGCAGAAAGTGGGAAACGGAGTGTCTTAACACTATGTTCCTTCTGCCTACCCTGCAGTGTGCGGGATACAGCGTGAAGCTGATTTATTTAAGCGTGAGGCTTATTTTATTTATAGATATATATACATTGTAAATTGCGTTTAAACTTTTAAAGCGATGCAGCGCTTTATTTACTCAATGCGGAGGTGTGTTGACTGAAGAGGCTTGGCGTTTACGTCATTATTTATAAATAGCTTATTATTACATCATGTCGCAGTGGAACAGTGTGTGAACGTAATCTCGATGGTTGTGCGTTCGATACGCACTGTAGAGAATAATTGTTTAAATTATTTTCGTTTCCACATGCACTTTATGCACATTATATGCACATTAAAACAGTGCATTGGATTTGGCTGTGTAATGCATAAAGTTATTATACACAATATGCAATAGCAGCCAGCCTAACATAATATGTCCATCGAAAAATGAGAGAAAACAAATAAGGCTACCTATCCGTATTTTTTTTATTGATAATGGAGATTATTTTTTAAAATAAGCCCCTTCTTGTCATGCTAATTACGTAAGGATATAATAAAAAGAATAATAATATATAATTTGACCTTAAAATGACTTTTCTTTTAAAATATAAGATTATTATATTATTTAACGTATTGGTTACAGTGTCAATTCTCATAATGTATGGGAGCACTCAGAGTACAATCTCATATACTATGGATCAACGCCATCTATTAGCCAGTTTATTAACTATACAAATTGGTTATATACATTTATATATATATATATATATATATATATATATATATATATATATATATATATAGACTTTATTTTTAGTTGCATTTAAAAATTGATATTTGAAATCGTAAATACTTCCGTAATAAAATTTAATTATAATTTCTGAGAGTATAATTACGATTTTCTAGTGTTATTATCTTTTCCTTATTGAAAATGAATATTTTTACAAATATACTAATTCAACTACTAGATACCTATCTTTTATTAAGTTTGGTTTAAAAAGCGTTTGACAATGTTACTAGAATTATAGTCATTAAAAGATAAAGTTATTCAATTATAATATTTTGTTTAATTTATAAAGTCTAACACAAATTGTGGCAAAAACACAAAAATTGTGATTTGGTAAACTTAATAAATTATGTTACTATATTTATAATTTTAAAATAACATTTTTTATAAGCTATACAATAAATTATTTTTGGTTAATATTAAAAATT
>JAATLQ010020256.1:30226-40747 GCA_013421005.1 Heliconius erato x Heliconius himera | reverse complement strand
CGTCGTGTAAGTGTAATCTATACTTATAATAAATTTAACATAAACATAGTAGTATTTTTCTAACAATGTTCGAATGGTTACAGTTCAATTGTAAGTCCAATAGATGGCGAAAATTACCTTCGTTACAGTCTAGCTTAATTCGTAATTATTTAACACAGTGATAAAAAATGATTTAATATTCAAAGAAATGTTTTGAATAGGTTCTTCAGTCCGTTCGTTCGTTTATGTTATTAATATTTATTAAAAAAACGTATAAAAAAATAACTTATGGGAGCAAACTAAAAAAAAAATCTCTCAAGAAAAAAAATGCTCTGACACTGTTAAGAAAAATATCCCGCAGTATTATTTCATAACTTACCAGCGACACGCAACGGCATTGCACTATTGCACCTGTATGTTGCATGTATGTATGTGCCAAGGGTATTTTATGGTACAAAAACACCTCAAAATCCTTTTAAGATAACTTTGTTGTTTGTCTGTCTGTCAAGAATAAGAATACTTATCCAAATAAATAAATTAATAATTAAGGCTGTTTGTAATATCTCTATTTCTTAAATGAATAATCATCTAATTCAAGCGGGCAAAGCCGCGGGCAGGCCACTAGTAAATAATAAAATTGTCATTTTAAAATAAAACGCCATTTGTAAGGACGACGCACGCACACATAAACCTATCAAAGGAACATCGCCGCACACGGCTCATTCCGAAATCGAGTCGTAAGTATTGGCGATAAAGTTCAAACTTGTTTAACCTTTAATCGTGAAATGAAAAAAAAAATCCTACGTCCAAACTATTGATGCATCTTGATTAATTTCTTTAGGTATAGGTTTGAAATATTTTACCCTATATGCTGTTTCCGTAAATGGAGCGCTGCCTCTTCCACCCTGTATACTTACACATATGTATACTTAAACGCTCAATATTTCTTTGAAGATCAAATCGATCTTTATTTCTGTGTTGAATTAATTATGACTTAAACTTAGCTGTTATTATTTATGAAGGTAACCTTCACTAACAATTCAATTTTGTTTACTTTATTGTTTGTGCTCCGAACAAAAGTGCTTTAAAATATATATTTTTATCAACAGTCATATAACTAAGACGTTTCAAATGTCATTGTTTAGCCAATAATCTTACCAGCGTGATTGCTATATAACATTCGCAGGCAAGCTAATGCCTTGAGTTCATTCAAATGACGATAACTTTTTTTTTAATGAACCGATTTTGATGAAAGAAACTTTAAAAGTTAAGTTGAGATAAAGAATTGGAAAAACTTTTCAGAGAAAAATGTGACCATACAAATAAACAGACAGACAAGAAATAAAAAAATATATATTTGCTTTTTATTATTCTTTTTAAGTATCCCTATATCCATTTCAGTCAAAATTACTAAATGTACAGACAAAATATTGTTATTGTTTTATTATATGTAGAGGTTATAGCTTTTTTTTTTCAACACTATAACACATGGTTGCCTGGAAAATAACTGCCGCAAGCAGGGGTTGCCATTATTTGAAATATTTTACTCCGGGTCAGGTTGACTATGAAGATAGGTGAAGAAATGCGCGGTTTTAATCTCAAAATCAATGTTTATTCTAACCGTACATCTGTTAAGTACATATAGAAAACTATGTAAAGATGAAATCATCCTAGTTTTTCAAGTGAAATAAATCTTTCAATACTAATTAATATTTATTTAAATTATTATTTTAAAATGAATAAACTACTTCATTAAATTAATATTTATAAATATCGGTCTTCTAAAGTATAATTACATCATAGCTCCTTAATAGATTGAAGGGTGAAAATGATTGCGTGTATTTTGTTTATTAATTAGGAAATATGTATTATCCTTACAATTTGTTCTTTGTGTTCAAGTAATTCGAGAATCTGTACCATATTATTACTGTATGAACTAAAAACAACAACAAGAAGACAACAGACAACTTGAAGCTGATTTAATTTGATTTATCATATATTTAATTTTTATAGTCATCATATGATGAAATTACTGAGCTAATAACGATGATAGAAGTGCCAACTCCTCAACAATTAGAAGTTAGACAACAATCTCTTAAATAGTATAGGGACTTATAAAAGGCTAGTTCTATACTATCAAGTTATTCGGGTAAGTTGATGATTTTAGGTATAATTCGTCATCAATCAATTTCCAATGGTTAAATTGTTTGTTTGTATTTTCCCATATTAATTTATATACAGAGTGGTTTTGTCAGCATCACTTTAAATGAAACCACAGTTTTAGCTACTCTATAAAAGTCTAATATTTTTCAAACAAAATAAACAATAAAATTATGGTTGTAAAAAAAACGCCATTTGTCAAGAACGAAGCACGCAGACATAAATATGTCAATGGGAAACCGCCGCATACGACTCATTCCGAAATCGAGTATTGGCGGCAAATTTCAAAGTTGTTTAACCTTTAGTAGTATTTTTGTAGTAGTATGTATTTACGTTATTGGCATCACACGAAATACAGGTATGGATAAACAACGTGAAATGAAAAAAAATCCTACGTCTAAACTGTTAAGGTATTTTGATTAATTTCTTTAGGTATAAGTTTAAAATATTTTATCCTATAGGCTGTTCCCGTAAAAGGAGCGCTGATGCGTCCATTCTGTATAATATAAAAATTAATAAATGAACTGAATAACAATACCCATCTCTGATGTTTCATGGCTGCCATGCTGCCTACCCTGCTGTGTGCGGGATACAGCATGGCAGCCAAGACAAAAATATTAAGATACGAGTACAAAATACACAAAACTGAAAATAAATTTATTAAAAAAAACCGGACAAGCGCGGGACGCGCGGACAATTACGGGTTCGCCCACCGAGGGTTCCGTACAAAAATTGGAGGGCTCGAGCTTTTTCTGAAATTCAAGCTTAGCATAGCCAGAGCCCTTTCATCTCACTTGTATTAACGAATTAATATCAAATTCCCAACCTCCTCCCCCTAAGGTTATTACTTTTTAGGATTTCACCACAAATTAATAGTTTTCAGATTTTATCCTGAACTAGTGCTAGCTATAGATGCTAGCTGACAAATTTCATAATTCCAAGTCAGTCGGAAGTACCCCAGCCTTAAACAGCAAAAAAAACCGTATTTCGACACAATGCAGAATAGCCTTAAAAGGAGTTAAAAATTTTTGATTAAGGCCGCTAGTTCAAGTGAGGTATCAGATGACAGGACTTTGGCTAAGCTAAGCCTTAATTGAAATGAACAATTCGACACCTCCAATTTTTGTACGGAATTCTCAGTGGGCGAGCCCCTCTCGCACTTGGTATTTTTTATACACAAGGTGGAAGACCAAAAAATAAAAAGAGCAACAGACGCTGCTTGTTGAAAAGCAGAACTCAACGCCGTGCTTTGTCTTCTGACCAGAGCAAGGAAACGAAAATATTTAGTCATGTTTATTTTAATTTTATTCATATTTATATTAATGTTTATTCAGTAGAGGCATAAGCTTGTAACTGTAAACGTGACGGTTGTAAGTTTGATTCCCACTCGGGGAAATAAAATATTTGATTAATAATTTTCTCGCTCTGGTAACAAGGCGTTGCGTGGCGTTCGGTTCCACTACTCAACACGCAATGCCTCCAGAATGCGACGGGAAGTGGGGAACGGAAATGTCTTACTGGGAACAGAGTGTATTTACATTATGTTCCCAGGTTTCCTTTACCTACTCTGCTAGGTGCGTGCAGCTAAAAAAAATTAACGTGAACAAATTCGTTATTGACAGTTAGTACAGGATTGAAAATTTAAATTTTCTATACTTGCCTTAATTATATAAATATACATATTTAAAAAAAAACAATTGAAATAAATTAAATTCTAATGTATGGCATTTATTTAGTTCCCACTACAGTCGGTTAGCTTAGTGCAATCGTGGAGCCAAGTCAAAATGTTCCTTTTTTTAAATTGAAAAATAAAATATGAATAACAATCAGTAATATTTAAAAATAATAATAATATTTATGTTTATATTTTAATTTTTTATTAAATAAATGTAAGAAACTCGCAAAATGACAGAAATTTTAAGAAAAGCCGTTTACGGATACAATTTTGTGTTTGACGAATTAACAGGTGAGTTTATTTAAAAGTCTTTTGTTTTTTTTTTTTTAATTTTTGAGACGGCTTAATTTGAGTGGCGGAACTAACTGCCCCGCTATTTCTCCCCACCAGAATGAACAAAAAGCAACTATCAAATATTGTCCTAACAACGATTGTCCGCAGCCAGTTACATTCAGATTTAACAGAATTTTGTATCAGGATTTTATTTACTTAATATATTCATTTTATTAATATATACCATAGCATGTTGGTTTTTTTATATTCTTGCATCAGTCATATACAAATATAGTCGACCCGCGCACGGCTTCATCCGCTTAAACTACTCATAATCAATAATAATAATCAGCTTCACGCTGTATCCCGCACACAGCATGGTAGGCAGAGGGAACCTAGTGTTAAGACACTCCGTTCCCGACTTTCCACCGGAGGCATAGCGTGTTGAGTGGCGGAACTCAGCGCTCCGCTTTGCCTCGACACCAGAGCGAAGGAATGAAAATATAAATGTAAATAAATATATCACTTCCTCGAGTGAACCCACAACTAGCCGATTTTACAGTCACACTTTGTGCCTTTGCGCCACAACTGGCGTCAATTAGTTATTAACTAATCTGAATTTCTTTCGTGACAAACTTAAGCCCGATTTCCACCGCGAAAGAGAAATGAGTGGATAATGTTTAGGCGGAACGGACTCCTTTTAAATAAAATAGGTTTATATTTCCACCAACAAATAGTATTGTATTATTATTATAATATCCATACCTATATTATAAATTCGAAAGTAACTCTGTCTGTCTGTCTGTCTTTTACGCAATCAGGGCCAAACGGCTAATTCAATTATGATAAAATACTCATATAGAGATGCTTGAGGGTCTTCGGATGAACATATGTTACTTTTTTTTCTCATATTTGTAATATTGTCGATATACACTAATATATTAAAATACTTTTTCGTTTGACAGGCAATTTATTCTGCCATCTTAATAACAAGCGACCGTTGCTAAGCAACGGTTTGCAAAGTTTGTTTGTTGTTATAAGAAAACGTCACCCAAAATGAGCTCGCTTAACGCATACATGGCGTGCGCCGACTCTTTAAATAATGTTTAAAAAAGTCTGCGATGGTATATGTTTATCTCTGAAAGTTGAGCAAAAATAACCATTTTAATTAATTTACTTTATATGGTTTTTGTTGTATGTATTTTCTATAATTTGATATTGATCCTTATGAAAATGAATATAATAGTCACTTTTAGCATTTCATCTAGATTGAAATTATAGTTTACTGTATAACATTCTAATAAATATTTAAGGAGATACTGTTATTTTTTATGTAATTATTTGCTGTTTATAATTAATTTATACTTTTCTTTGGTTCTTCGCTTAGTAGATTAGTTAGATTTTGAAAAATTTCTTGGTGTGGTGTAAGTTGCGGCCCTGCGCGGCATCGGCATAATATTATTTAAGTATTTATTATTTAAGGAAAGAATTGTTGGTTATTTCATCTCGGTTGGATGGTTATCTATACCGTTGTTATACACTTAATAAATTATAGTTTTAGCGTTTTGGGATTTTGTTTGATATTGCTCGCAAAATTTATCATATTTAATGTAGAAAGGAGTTTAGTGTAAAAAGATTTTTCCCGGGTAAATCAGTAAAATCAATCACTGAAAGTCCAATAAAAATCAGTTCAGTTATTCTGGACATTAGCTCGGGAAAATAGAAAGACAGACAGAGACAAAAAATATAATATTTTTTTATTGTATTTATGTATTATGTAAATAACCACATGTACTTGCAAAAACATAGCACAACACATTTACTTTTAATTCTTTTAAATATTTATTTTACTTTGATGATATTAATAATGTAGCTGGTTTTGTTTAGTTTTTTTTTATTAATATTTTAATATGATTACGTTTACTTATAATTTTTTTCATTTAAATTAGTTAGATATTTGCAAAAACAATTTCATAAATATATCTAATAAGCATTCGTATGGTTCAAGCGGGCGAAGCCCCGTCCGGGTCCGCTAGTTTATTTATAATTACTTCGCGCACCGCTTCCCTAGAACTAAGCTAAGTTCATTTCAACTCTCTCTGCTCGCTCAGCCCTTTTCGCTCGATTATTTATTGATGGAAATAGAAGTATGCAGTTTAATCTGGCGAGTTTAATATCCTATTGTTATCATAGCTTAATATAATCTATAGTTCCTGAGATTTTATAAATATATATTCCTTGAAAACTACTAACCACTACTGTCAAAATATACCTTTATATGTTTCTTATACTAAAGAAACGATGTTCTTCAATTGTAATCAAATTGTTTTTATTAGCATTAAAATTAAATTACAATGAAAATAAATATTTTAAATTAATACTAAGCAATTGAATTAAATTGCAAGTTTTAAGTAATTATAAATAGTGTTGTTTCATGTGTTTTTATGTTACATTATGAATATTAGTTCAGTAAAATATATGTTTTATAATTATATTTTACGTAAATCGGTCAGTGAAAAGATCAGTCCATCGGGACGATGCGTGGCGAGACGTTAGAGGACAGTAATTGACTGTATATGATGGTGCATGAGATGGTTGTCGGTTCAGCTTCCACTCTAGGGAAGTTTAATTTTCCAAATCTGGTAAAACAAAACCGTCTGCTCATACCGTCCGTCTGTTATAAGTAAAAAGAGCTTGAAGCTGATAAAAGTGTTAATTTTCCCGCTGCGGTCAAAGCACAACGTAAACGTTGACTTTATGCAATATATCGAATATTGGATAAATAAAGGATAACGCGACAGGAATGTCTTAACACTAATTTCTTATTTTCTTATGGTTTCAGATCCTAGAACCAAATCTTGGTTTCTCGTAGCAAAACCGTACGAGGGAGCTGCAATACTTGGTCTTTACCTAATGTTTGTTTTTAAATGGGGACCTATGTTAATGAAAAATCGCCCACCTTTTAATTTAGACAGAATAATAGTAGCGTACAATGCGTTACAAATTTTTCTATGCGGATATGTTTTTGTACTTGTAAGTAGAGATTTATAAAGTTTGACTATAAAGTGCCATTCGAGGCCTCGTCATGGCACATGGGCACAGGGGCACAAGTGTGAAGTGTGTGACTGTGATCGTGACTGATTGCGGGTTCGATCCCTATTCGAGAAAATAAAAATTTATTTAATTTTATATCTTCATTTTTTCTCTCTGGTGTCAAGACAAGGCGCGGCGTTGTTGTTGTCAACAAACTCCAGAATTCGGCGGAAATTTTGGGGCCAGAGCGAAGAAATGAAAGTACTAGGAAATAATCATTCATTCCCTGGAGTGGGGATCAAACCTACAACCACAGCTTTACGTGCTTATGCCTCTGCGCTACGAATGCCTCATTTTAGCCTCGACCAACGCCATACAAGCATAGCTTACATACAGCGAGTGCATCAGGAGACAGTATCAGTGACTACATACTAAGGTAATGGCGCTTATTGTCTTAAAAGATCGTGCCATTGTTGCGAATCATCATATAACAATTATTTTATGTTTGGTACGCGTTTTTATGTGCATCGTATTTATTATAAACGAATATACTAGGGCCCCCATCATTTTAGCAAAGCTGAAAATGTGAGGATTAATAGTCTAATATGCAGTTAAGACTATATGCATACTTACTAACTTGAATGTGGGGCCCTTCAGGAGGTAGCGCCGGCACCCAGACCAATACGATCTCCTCCGGGCTCAATCATCTTCCTAGACAGATATACTCTTAGTTGGCACTATCTCTGAAAGGGCCCACTTTCGAGTTAGTGGCTCGCTGCTATTATTATGACTCCATAAATACAAAAGTATATTGTCAAATGGTTGGTAGTGTGCTGTGTGCATACTTGTTTTATTATTTTAATGTTGTGTCATTTTAAAAAATATTTAATAATTTAGCACAGCTATTGTTTAACGATAGTTGTGTTAAATTCTTTACTCCTCCGTCCGCACAATTTACGTAAAAAGAGTAGAAAATGTTTTTACTTCACATATTAATATAAACGAATTTAATAATTTCCCCTACAACAAGCTCGTTTACAGTCAGACGCGTTCCCACCGCGATTACGATTATATTTATTGTGTGGTTATTTTGTCATAATTTAATAGTTCCATACTTGCAGGGCCTTAAAGACGTGTGGTTATGGAAATATAAATTATTTTGTGAGCCCGTCGATTTCTCATACAACGAAGACGCGTTAAATATATGCAATTTGGCATATTTATATTATTTATTGAAAATTTTGGATCTCGCAGATACGGTAAGTTGAAAAAATTAAAATCAATAATTTTTACAAAATCTTCAAACATTTGAGTTAATGCTGTAATTTTTTATTATTTATAGAATTTCTTAGTATTAAAAAAAAAAAATGTTAGACTGGCGAAAGTATGTGCATTTACGGTTATATTACGTTTATATTTTATATCAACAGATTTCTACGTTCTATTTTCAAAACAATCGTTAAACCAAGATCAATCAATGAATTCTTTGATTTACACGATTAGAAACGATTACTTCTGGATTCTGTATATAATTCTTAATATGCGTACTTTTGTAACAAAATTTTAGATGTATGATTCCCTATTAATATAGAGGTTATATGGTCACTTGGTCAGTTATTTTTATAAATATTAACTTGTATTATATGCTGATTTATGTGTACATACGTAAATCGTTATATGCAATTAACATTTTTTTCTATGCTTACATACAAATGTAGTGGTCTAAGGTCAAGTGAAGTCATTCACCGAGAAATAACAAAGGGCTATGTTGTACAAACATCGATATTAAAATATATTTTATTTCAATTTAAATTACTTTATTTCAAATTAAACGTGCATGTATTTATGCTAATTACAATTAGTATTAAATTTTTCACCAATTTTGGGTAGAATTAGTATATATGTGCGTCATTAGACCATTGTTGTCCGTGAGGCCGTTGTGTCGCAGGAGCCACTGTAAACGCGTCGATTGTGGGTTCGATTCCTACTCAGGGGTTATGTAATATATATTTTTGTTATTTCCTCGATCTGGTAGGGCGTGGCGTTCAGTTCCGCAATTTAACATGTGGTGCCTAGAGAAAGTGTGAAACGGAAGTGTCATAATGGGAACGGAGTGTCTTAACACTAGGTACCCAGGCTCCCTCTCCCTACCCTGCTATTTGTACAAAAAGTTAGAAAAAAAGAAAACGTGACACAATACGATAGCGTCATGACAAGCGTGTATCAGGACAAGCTAAGGATATTTATTATTAAGACACTCCGTTCCACATTTTCCACCAAATTTTCGCCGAAGTTGAGTGATGAAACTCTACGCCGCGCTTGATATTCTGAATTAAACGTAGTGTTGAATTTCGCCATTCAACATGTTATGTTTCGAAAGGCGGTGTGATTGTTCTAACACTAGGTTTCTTTTGCCTACCCTTCTAACACCGTTTCTGTTTATGTTTCTGTTTCGTTCTGTTATGAAAGATAAGAGAAACTTTTATTTGTTACTTATATATTTTCCAAAAATCTGCGACTATTGATAGGTGACATAACGCAGCACTTTGTGTAAATAGAACGTGTGATCACCATTGATGGATAGCATTTTTATATCTTGAAACTAGGCAATTACAATTAGAGGAAAACCTAACGATGCACTGGAAAGTGGCTGATTGAAATTTGGACTGCCTACTAGTAAACATGTCGAGGTTGGGCTCATTCAATTGAATGAGTCGTCTTAACAAATTTTGTTCATTTCTCCTAATGACGAAGAACTGGCAATAGAATCGAAGGTGGCTTATGGAACTTTGAACTGCCTACTAGTAAACATGTCGAGTTTGGGCAATCAATTCGTATCTAAGGTAACTAGTTTAACCATCTGCAAAAAAATTGGTAGTTGTATGTAATTCTGATGACATAATTGTCATATGGCTCTATCGATACGTTAATATGGCTGTATCGAGCTGATCTGATGATGAAGCCGGAAAATATGAACTGGAACTTCATGATGGGACAACGTATCATAGCCTTGTTTGGACTTGTTAGAAAAGTCTTGTAGTGAATTTTGACCACAATTAGGTTTCCAGGTCTGAATCATCAGACCTGAAGCTGGAAGACATGAACTTGAATATCGTATCATAGTCGTGTTTGCACTTAAAAAGTAAAAAGAGCACATAATGGACTTTGGACATGATCGGGTTTTAAAGTTATAGAAAACTTATTATTACATATTGACTTGTAAATATTGAGTGTAAATATTGGTGACTGTATAAAATGTAGACTTGATATGGAGATTATAAATGGACTAATGTAGATATATCTACCAGTAATTATATATATATATATATATATATATATATATATATATATATATATATATATATATATATATATATATATATATATATATATATATATAT
>JAATLQ010020256.1:0-30126 GCA_013421005.1 Heliconius erato x Heliconius himera | reverse complement strand
TGATGAAGATTTGTCATAAGCTTCGTCATAGTGAAAATGAAAGCAAAGTAAAACCGGAATATCTCGTACTCAGGTCAAAATTTGAACAGTGAAAAGGTGGAGTGACCGAGTACAGGTGACAACAAGTCCTCTTTTTATTTGGAAAGGGACAATTCTCGCAAATGTAGCAAAGAATCTTATCGTTGATCTGGTTGGACTAGGGCCCACAATATTATAAAACAGATAGTGTAAGTCAAGCCATCGAGTCTCAGAAAAAAAAACGACAGACACATTTGAACTTGCTTAGAGTGTTGATACTAAGACTTTCAGAAATTTTGAAGATCGATGACAGTCAGTGCCGAGAACGCTAGCGACGAAAGAATAAAACGATCAGATGTCTTGTCGCAAAAGCAAGCTCGTAGTGCCTTATTGCAGTACTTATTTGACGGTACAAGAAAAGTAGTTTTCAAGGGAGTGTATGTTTTTTATGTTAGAAGGATATATATTTTTGCTTATTCTTCGAGAGTTGATAAGAATAATGAAGACCGATTTAAGACAATGTAATATTTAATATTGTTATTAGTTTTCAAAAAAAATGAAGACATGAAAAAACTCGTTGTGTGCTATGTTGTGTCTCCTAAGCACGATTGTATAATAATAATGATTTACCAAATACTTGTTTTATTGCCATATATATATATATATGTAAGATTAAAACGAAATTATCTAACTAATTATTTTTTTTTAAAATAGGTATAGTTATTTTTTTTGTTTCAGATATTTTTTGTACTAAGAAAAAAGTTTAATCAAATATCTTTTCTTCACGTTTACCACCATGCTGGCATGGTGATGCTCGTTTGGGGAGGAATTACATATTTACCTGGTAACTTTTTAATACTTAATTTACTACTTTTATAAACATATATTTTATTATTCTTTTATCTGTATTTTAGTATTTCTTTTTTTCTGTACAATAATGTATATTCTATTCTACTATGACATGGTGTAATCTGAATGCAAACGCGTCGAGTCTAGGTTCGAGTCCCACTTGTTGACAATATTATAGTAAAATTGTTTTACTTTCACCGTCCTTATAAGACTCGTGGCTTAACGCACAATATCTATAAAAATGGAGAACTTAACGCCACTCTTTGTATGTAATCACTGCTCTAGTAAGAAAGACTGGTAAAAAAGAACACAGAATCGCTAATACTGGAAAAAGGTCATGCAATAGCTATATTTAACGATAACCCCCTATGAAGGAAAATATAAAGGGGTTGATGAGAGTGGACGAGGCGAAAGCGGTGTGAAAAGATCGTAACGTTTAGCATCCGGTTCTCTCTGGCTACCCCGCTACGGATTGAGGCGTGAAGCTTTTTTTTATTTTATCGAAAAAGACAAGGCAAACGAGCGACGGGTCACCTGATGCTAAGTGATCTCCGCCGCCCATGACTCCGTCTAACACCAGAGGAGCTACAGGTGAGTTGCCGGCCTTTAAGATGGAGACAAATGCGCTTTTTTTGGTACCTGGCAACAGTGCCGCAGGTAGGCCATTCCACAGTTGAGTGGCGCGTAGAAGAAAGTTCCTACGAAACCGCACAGTAGTGGAGTGCCACGTATTCAGATGGTGTGGATGTTACTTGAGTTTTTGACGTATTGTGCGGTTAGAAAAATCGGCGGCAGAGAGCGGGCGGCTGGTCAAATAGTTCTCCAGAACACTCTTCATGATAAATGCGATAAAGAACGCACAGCGAAGAGACATCTCTACCCAAAGCCAATGAGTCAAGCCCTGCATAGATTATTGGGTCCCCAACGATTGAAGACACAGTTTTATTTCGGCACTGGTCGACGTTTTCCCGAGAAAGACTTTAATTAATTACATTCATCTATATATATAAAAGGACTTGTGCTGACTGACTGAGGTAAGACGCACGCAGAGCCGTAACCGCTGATGGTAGAAACGTGAAATTTGGGCAGATGCTTATTTTCATATTCTGGACATCCACTAAGAAGGGAATTTGAAAAATTTTAACCCTAAAGGGATGAAATAGGGGTTGAAAGTTTGTATGGAAAAAAAATTTCATCTGTACCGATTTTTATAAAATTTGAAATTCAGACTCTTAAAAATATTTCATTGAATACGTTTTTCATGAGTTTTAAGAATTCACCCCCTAAGGGTTTGAAAATAAGGGGTTGAAAGTTTATATGGAAAAATCTTAAAATTGCCACCGATTTTTATTAAAAATTAAATTCAGACTGTTAAAAATATTTTATTGAACACGTGTTTCGTGGTTTTTTTAGAATTCACTCCTAACAAGCGGGCGAAGCCGCGCGCGCCCTCTAGTTATTTAATAAAAATATGAACCAATTTTACCTAGATTAATAATTATGACTACTTTTTTATGAATGGTTCTTTGTGTACCAAAGGTACCCATTTGATGGGGGTAACTTTTACAGACTACAAAATTCAGATTTCCTTCTACAGGATGGAAGTGTCAGCACCACTTAAAAGCTACTTTGTAAAAGCCTTATATCCCGTAAAAAGAGCGCTGACACTGTATACTGATGTATTTTAAAGGTTTATGTTATATCTATGTGTGAAAATTATTATGAAACCACTACAAAACAACTAGAAACACTCTTGCAATTTGCTTAATTTTAAGATATAAGTGTAAAATGTACTGTATTGACTGTACTTTGCTTAAATATTATTATTTCAGGCGGCCACGGCACCTCGGTTGGATTGATAAATTCCTTAGTTCATGTTTTTATGTATTCGTATTACTTACTAACGGTAATTTTTCCACGAGTGAAACAATCTTTATCATTTAAAAAATGTATTACTCAAATACAAATTGTAAGTAGATTAATGTTTTATTATTTTTTTTATTAATCTTCTGTTTTAAAATTATAAAAATTTTATTTAATTTTACACAATGGTTTAGTGTTTGTCTGTAAGCGCGACGATTTTGGGTTCGATTACTACTAGATATGAATATAAATTGTTTTTATTTCCTCGCTATGCTCTAGTGAAAATACGAAGCGTGACATTAAGTACCGCTACTAAAAAGTCATCTCACGAAAATTGAGAGGAATGTGGGGAACAAAGTGTCTTAATACTAGGTTCCTTCTACTTTTTAATCTCAAAACAATTCTAATTTATTTTAATAGCGTACAACCAATAAGTATATACGATTTATTTCGTTTCATTTCAGGTTCAATTTATCTTATACGTGGTACATATGGGAGCAATAACATTTATGCCAGATTGCGAGTACCCTCGTTGGACCGTAGCTGTGTTTCTACCACAAAATCTATTCATTCTTATACTATTCCTTGATTTTTACTTAAAAAATTATGTTAAGAAGCCGACAAATATTCAAAACAATAAGAAAATTGACAAATGTGTTGATAGCAATAGTGATGTGAAAGGTGTTGTACAGCATATTATTGAACGAAACGATAATACCAAAACTTCGAGAAGGATTAAAAGAAGTTAGAGAAGAAATAAGATGTTTTATTATGTGAATTTTTATTTGAATACCTAAGCTTACGAATATATTTTGGAATAAAAATAAAGAAATATCTCTATATATAATGTAAAGAAATCAAACACCTCGAGGCTTTTACAGAACTTATATTTCTTCCAGAGTTAAATACTGTTAAGCTTGTACAATGTCTATCTTAAATTCTAATACAATATATCATTCTAGAGATTCTCTTTATTCTTCCGCTCCAAGTCTAAAAGTATATTTAATTATTATAAAATATTATTATATAGTTATTATAATTTTCCGACTACAAATTTAAAGCGTCCTTTTTATTAATGTTCTCTCGTGACAGTTCTATTTTATTTCTCTTAAAAACATCTTTTTATTCAACAAAGAGGTTGTTTTACATTTTTATTAAATTATTTTACAATAATAAAGGATGGAAAAATCGCTTCTGAACATGAAAGATATAAAAAATAAATAAAAATAGATCGGTTAATATATCGATTATTCGTTCGTTCATTCGTTTGTTCGTTCGTTAGTTCGTCCGTTCTTTTTGTTTTGTATAAAAGCTGTGCTATAAGCTATATAACAATACGGTGTAAGTCTTAGTTAGCCTTAAATAACGAAATAACAATAATAAGGAACGCCGTGGAAAATTATATGTCAGTACGTTGTGTGACAAAAATATTCAATTTTATTAGTTCTAAAAAAAGTCCGCGATACTATATATCTATATCTTATAAATAGGTGAAAATAAGGCATTTTGTGATAAAAAATAATTGAAAATTATAAGGTCATATTTCATCGATTTTTCTTTCACAAGTATAGTGAAACTTACGAGCGAAAGTTATTTCATCATCAAGGAAATTTTATAAAAATAGGCATGTAATTTAGATGTATACTTTTCGAAAAAATGTAAAATTAAAATAATTCAACACAAGCATAGGCTCGAGTCCCGAGCCACACGTAGTGTTCATGATTGAATGTATTAATCTGTTGACAAAAGCACCATAATAAAAGTATTGTATTGTTTATAAAAAATACAACAAATAATCATGTTAACAATTTGGTTACTTAATGTTGTACCCAAAACAAATTAATTGTATGCAAATTTATTAATACTAGGTCGAGATTCCATTGCTTAAATATACAGGGATCTGTTTTTTTAATGAAACTTATATTGAAAAATGATAAATGACAGTAGAATACTCATAGATTACACTAGGGTTGCTAAGAAGAATCCTATCGCAATCATCTTTAATTAAATTTGCTCGTAATGAGTTTTTGGAGAAAATTGCACTCATATGTTTTTTAATGTGAATCCCACATTATTTGAAAGAATATCGCATAAGGAATTAGAAAAACAATGGTTGCACGCTCTCAGCTTGCCGCAAGCCCTGGGTTGCCTGGTTTAAACAGGTCACTTAATGTTAATAATTTGCCCTCATGTGTTTTTTTAATGCTCTAGTGTTACAAAAATTTTTCAATTAGTATCAACACTATAAAGTCGATACTAATATGGTATTATAGTGTAATCTTGAGAATTATAATATTTTTCGGCAAGTATAATGAAAAACATAGACGTACTAACTATAAGAATCTTGGTAGCTTTTCAAAAGGTATATGAATTAAAACTGGCCTAAAATATATTTTCTTCGCATTGGTTGTAATAATTATTGGTATTTAATAACCCAAAAAAAAATACTATAAATATTAAACATGGTCAGTAATATATGTAGGTATGGACGACGTTGTGGGTTCGATCCCCATTCGGAGGAATGAATTATAATCTTCTATACTTGGGATCCAGAGCAGAAAGGAGAATGAAACTTTTGGGCCTACACGTAAAGAATTGAGATGTGATCTAAAAAATGACAATTTTTTTTTTATTTTTAAAATAGCAAATAATAAATTAATTGACAATCTGGAAGTGGAGAAAAATGAAAAAAAATAAGATTTAGATCCTTAATCGATTAAAATCAATAATATTTTAAATCAGAGATGTGACAGCTGATTGACAATCACACCTTGTCTAATATTTTTTTGCATTTTTGCTTCTGTTTGTCATCGCAAAATCAGGCCATTAAATAAAAAACATAAAAAAAAACATTCGCTTCTGTCATTACGTTCGTGTCATAACGCATCGACGTTTTGAATGTTTTCCTGTTTGTTTGATATTTTCAACGACTACTGTTTTGTTTTTCACTGATTTTGACTCTGCCTACTTTGTACGACCCTCGCTTCCCCACTGGACTCTGAAATCTTTTGAATCTTACGACCGCCACGCTATGGATATGAATCGCTGTGTGAATTGTGGGATAGCCAATGGACACTGCAATACCCTAGTCCGACGACCTTTAGACGATGAATACCACCAAAACCTGGTTACTTAGAGGTGTGATATAATCCCGACATATAAGCAGGAAAATATATTTCTGTTACATTTTAGTTGACAGCTTTCGTAGAGGAAGGGAAGCTATTGGTATGAAATACTGCAATTGTATTGTAGGAAGACGAATGGTAGGTTGCTGTGCTCATGTTATGAGTATTATATATATAAGATATCATACCTTAGTTGGGCTAGATACCAAAATAATTTAGTTCCACCTGCACACTTCTTAGATGACATTTTAATAATAGATAATAGAAGAAGAATAAAATATTCATTAAAATGTATTTTATTTATACATAATAAACATTAATACTTAAACAACTTAGTAATCATCTATTTAATAGAAGTTGATATTCAAGAAATTGTGTTGCGAACTTAACCTTACTTTTATCACATCTCTAATAACTCAGCTCTCAGATTGCCAAAATTTATATAGATTTCAGGGAGGGAATGATGTACCTAAATCTATTAAATCATACCATTTTCATATCTTTACATTCTGGGCCCAAAAATGTATGGAATAGTTTCAGTCTCCTTTTATAACAATTTCTAGAAAAATTGATACACAAATATATATAAAATTTTATAATATTTATTAAATTTTATGATTTCTAGCCTGACGAAAAATTTACCAAAATCAGGTATACCATATCAGATCAGATCATCAGATATCGGTGTATCAGATCTCCTTTACCTTTTATCTTGTTGCTACTAATAGATGGATCCTGTTTATTTTTTATTCAGACAGGACCCTGATGAGACGTCTTTTCAAAGACTTGGTAGATAAAACTACTTGGTGGTTAAAATTGCGGACCTAAGCCTTGCGGTTGGCATAAAATGGTTTATAAATTTAATGGCCACTGGTAGAGTACCCTTAAGCAGCTTCAGTAAGATTCGTATGTGAATAATCATATTTTTTAATTATCTTTATAAATACATATATTTTTAACCTCACCGTTTTTCTATCATGAAACTAATACGGAGGATGTAATATAAGCTAAATGATAGGAAAATAGCAACTCAAGTCAAGATCGATGGTTTGAGTTTGAGATCGTTAAAACCGATGAGTTATAGAAATTTAAAACTTTTCGAAGTAGAGTCATCAGCGTTCTTGGAGAGTTGATTGATATAGATAGAGCTTCAAAAGGTCAATTGTTACGCTTAGGATAAAATTCTTCATTACGATTTATGTTACTATTTAGGAATGATGATATAGGGGTTGATATTTATGTTATTATTGATAATTATGTTATTAGTGAGAGTGGATTCTTTAGTAGAATCATAAAATTCTTAAATTTGCTATCATAAGTGCGCAGTCGAAATTTGATAGAGTGAGGCTCTATCAAAATGACAACGATGTCGATTATGAAAATGGAGAAATCAAGCTAAAGGTGGCTAAACAAGAGTTATTATACTCTTTCTTTTCTTCAATATAATATCTTCCTATATCCTTGATCTATATATCTATATCTATCCATCTCTTCTGCACTAGAAGGTAGTTCTAGGTGAAGTTTCAAGCTCATCAGAGCTTGAAACTGAAACCAATATATCGCTGTCTTTAATTATGTACAAAATAATAAGTGGTTATGTTTTGGGATCCAAGATTAATTAATAGTTTTAATTACATTTATGTTTGGCACCCCATCAAACAAAAAATACATATCCTGAAAAAAAGTCCTACTATCCTAGTCCTACTATACCTATCGATTGAGTACAAAAATGCTCTATTTAGATATAAAGCGTCTAAAACTTTTGTACGATCCATACAAATCAAATTAATTGTATTGTCCCATATCACTTTTGTTATATATAGAATGGTGTCGAGGCTAAGCGCGGCGTTGAGTTCTGCCACTTAACACGCAATGCCTCCAGAATTCGGCAGAAAGTGGGAAACGGAGTATCTTAACACTAGGTACCCTCTGCCCACCCTGCTGTGTGCGGGATAATGCGTGAAGCTGATCTACTATAAGGTCTTAATTACATCATGTTTCCTTAATATAATGAAGGGTGACAATTATTGCGGATATTTTTTATTAAGAAAATGGATTAGCTTTGCTACAAGAGCCTTACTACAATATCGAATTACTAAACTTGTTTGTTTACTTGGCATCGACTTCAAAATTATAATATCTTAAAAAACTTATCAGCTTCTTAACCTCGACACCAGAGCGAAGAAATGGAAATATAAATTTAAGTAAATATTTCACCTCCTCGAGTGGGGATCGAATCCACAACCAGTCGGTTTTACAGTCACACCTCGTGCCGCTGCGCCACGACTAAACAACAAAATATAAACTACACTCAAGATTCATACACAAATACAAACTACTCATATATAACTAATTATAATCTAAAGAATAATAAAATTTAATTGTATTTTAATAAAAAAAAAAAATCTTTCTTTGGGTCACTATGACGGTTGTGTTCCAGTAAGCCAGAAAATAAATGATGCGTCTATTTCTCCCGATAGACTTAGAGTCGTAAAGGAACTGTCCACAAAACGTAAACCAATATGAGAAATCCCGAGCGGAACAAAGGCGTAATATTAATCGGTCTTATATAGGAGCCCTTCCTGGAGTTTAAAAAACTTATAAATATTATGCAGATAAAGCAGTGAAACGTTAAAAAACCAAAGTGTTCTTAACCAAGATAAAAGCTTATAGTGGAAAAAATCTAGTTGTAGATAAAAATTTTCTCGAATTTGTACTACGCAAAAAAAGAAAAAAATCGTATACTAATGAAAATTACAAAATTAACAAAGTATGAGATGATGGAAAAATTGTAAAATGGGTTCTTGGGCGCCGTAAAAATATACTAGATAATTACTGTAAAGTTTTAGACCGCGTTCAAAATATAATTACAATAAGTATGGAAAAAACATTTCATCAAGACATACACATGTAACCAAGACATAGCAGAAATTTATAAAAAAATCTAGTATGTTCTTGCAGTAGAATTTAAATATGTGAACACTCAAAAACAATACTGTTATGAAAGTAAGTATAAAATTGTCTGTTCAGATGAAACTCTACCAATGAACGATGAGGGTCAAGGTGAGATACATAATAATTAACATAATGAACATAATAATGTATCTTGGTCTCGTAGTCTCAAACAATGCTTATTAGATGAATCAATCCAAGAAAGTTTAATAGATGTTTTTAAATATATAGATTACACAAACCGACTATAAATTCATTTGAAAACTAGCCAAGTCAGATGTTACACATTTAAGGACATTTAAGGTGTTGTACAATATTTTATATTGTTAAAAATATATTTCAGGACTGACCATTGAACTTGGCACACATTTACATCTCATTTCTTTTATCTCTGAAGTCATCAACGAAGGCATGTATCATATTACTGAAGTTGGCTCTCATTTATGTTTTTGATGGGATCTAATTTATCGCAGCACCGCTGACGTCCTTACATACGTTCAAGCGGCATTTAACATCGACATTCCTCTTGAGTATATCTCGCTCATGTTGGCGCGTTATAATTGCCTGATCTTGTATAGCAAATATCAACGATTCCAGTGCAGGTAATATGCAATTTTTTACAAATATATATATATATATATATATATATATATATATATATATATATATATATATATATATATATATATATATTTACCAAGGCTTTTCACAATTATTGCATGCCAATATCACCAAATAATAGCTTATATCACTAGTTTTTAAAATCATTACCATTATTAAGGCTAGTTTTCTATTGTTTGGCTAATTTGTAATATTTTACTTACAGGTCGGTACTACGATAATAAGTGTATAGTATTTTTATGTTAAAAGTATTAAGTGCCTGACTGTTTTTTCTAACAATAGCTATGATCGTAGAACAGTTTTGATTGCTTTCTTTTTCAGTTATTTAATTTGTTGCTATTTATTTAAATTTTAACTAAAATAACCATTTCTGACTTTTTCTTTAACAAATAAACATTAATTACACATAAAATATTAAAAATGAGTGATAAACAAATAAAACAATTAATTAAAAAACGAGCTGCGCTTAAAGGAAAGCTTACCAGCTTTCATAGTTATTTAAAACCTCTTTCCAATAGTAATGAATTGCAAACTCAAATCGAATTATATACGACGATTTCGGTGGTTTTCAAAGTGAGCTCTTGTATCTCCCGGTCGTGCTTTGATCCATAGTTGTAGTAAGCTATCACTACCTTCGCATGATACTTCGGTTCCGGTATGCTCGGACAAATATTCACACAAACGTAAGGTTGTTGAACTTCCTAACCAAATTTTAATGGTGAATATCAGAATTGGCTTCGCTTTAAGGATACATTTAATTCTTTAATTCATTCTGATAATAGTATCGACAACGTTAATAATTTTCATTACCTTCGGACATCTCTTAAAAGCAAAGCAGCTTAGCATAGCCATATCAGGTTTAGATTTTTGGCAGATAATTATGAGTTAGCATGGCAGATGTTATGTAAACGCTATGATAACAAACGTGTATTAGAAAATCACCACTTAAATTTTATTTTTACTATAAAATCCATACAAAAGGAATCCAGTATAAGTTTCCGTAATCTAATTGATACAACAAATAAAAACTTAAGAGCGCCAGCGAATTTAGGTCAACTAGTTCAATACTGGGATACGTTAATAATTTATATGGTGTTAGAGGACACCATATAATAATGTGGAATAGAAGTTTCATAGGAACAACATCAATGAACTCCCCAAGCTTCAACATTTTATGTCCCCAGTCAAACTTAAATAAAACACACTTTGCTTATTCACTAAGTAAACCAAGGTCCCTTTTGTAAAAAGGATATATTATTGAAATGTGAATTATTTAGAATATTACCAGTTGAAATAAGAACTGAAAAGACCAAAACATTTAAGATGTGTTTGAATTGTTTACGCTTTGGTCATTTTGACAATAATTGCAAATTTTCGGATTGCAAATACTGTACCAAAAAACATAATACTTTATTACATTCTGATGAGTCTCATTCACGGAATGTAGCTCTTTCAGCCAATGAATTTCTTTCTTATACTTCTAAAACTTCTACTGTTCTACTTTCCACAGCTTTGGTAAGGGTCCTCATATTAATGGAAAGCCGTACGCTGTTAGAGTCTTGCTTGATAACGGGAGCACCAATAATTTCATAACTCAAGACTCTGCGGTAAGCTAAAACTTAATCCTTTTTCGAACGAAGCAAAGGTGTTTGGTATAAACAATCAGCCTCTCAGTAGTTCACGATCATGCTCTCTTACATTGGAGTCTTATGTTAGTGGCTATCAGATAGGTATAGATTGCATAACATTACCTAGCAACACAACTCTTCTTCCTACCACGTACGTAAACTAAAATAAAAATTCAAATAACGTCCGGTCTTCAATTTAGCCGATCCATCATTCCATATTCTCTATATATCTACAATAGATATTTTAGTAAGTGCAGAAATATTTTGAAACGTGATTGGAACACATTCTATTAACTTAGGACGAAATAAACCCTCTCTTTCTGAAATAAAACTTGGTTGGCTTGTTTCTGGTACTATTGCAAGCGACAATTATTATAATAAACATAATAGTATATGCATGTTAAGTAATGTAGATTTTTATCTTACTCGTTTCTGGAGGCTTGATTCTATTTCTTCTAAACATAATTTTTCCCCAGAGGAACGTGTATGTGAAGAACATTTTGTAGAAACTACAAAACGCAACCCAGATGGACGATTTATTGTCTCGCTACCTCTTAAAGAATCGCCCGCGGTACTAGAAGAATTTTACCGTATAGCCGAACGTACATTTTTGTCTTTAGAGCGTAGATCGATCGATATCCTATTATGAAACAGCTTTACGTGGATTTTACGAAAAAATATCTCACTCTTGGTCATATGTCCGAATCTCAATGGAACCCGGATTATTACTTGTTATTTACCTCATCATAGTGTTTTACAAGAATCGAGTAATACCACAAAATTACGGGTCGTCTTTGATGCATCTGCAGCTACATTTTCTGTTAAATCACTTAAGGGTATAAATATGTTGTTACTGGTGACATCGAAAAAATGTATCGTCAAAAGGAAGTTTAAGCACAGCTATGCTCACTTCCACAAATTTTATGGAGGTTCGATTCCTCCCAGTCTATAAAAATATACCAACTCAATGCCGTCACTTATGGTACAGCTTCAGCACCTTATCTTTCCACTAGATGTTTATATCAGTTAGGTATAGAGTCTCCAAATGCAGATATAAGAGGAGCTATTTGTCGTGATTTTTACGTTGATAATTTTTTATCAGGACACAAAACTATTGAAGAAACAATTTATCTTTGTCATGGAGTCAGAAATACTTTAAAATCGGCTCAGTTACATTTACATATTACATAAATGATATTCAAACAATAATGAAATTTTATTAGCTATTATCTGCAAGTGTGATGTACAATATAAAACATTTTTAATCTTTTGTACGTTTTTTTTTAATTATTTTCTTATTTGTATAAAACGTTGGCTTGCCTAATAAATAAAATATAGATTAGTTAGGTTCATATTAATATATAAAAATATGACGAATTTTGTAACTACTCATATACATCATAAAGTTTGAAATAGGTTAAAAATTAAATTTAAAAAAAAAAACACCTTCACGCTGTATCCCACATAGAGAGTAGGCGGTAGTGAGGGAACCTAATGTTAAGACACTCTGCTGCCCACTTTCCACCGAGTTTTGGAGGCATTGCATGTTGAGTGGTGGACATTTGCCTCGACACCGGAGCGAAGAAATGAAAATATAAATGTATATAAATATTTAATTTCCTCGAGTGGAGATCGAAGCCACAATCAGTCGATTTTACAGTCATATTTTGTGGTGACTGGCCTCAACGACGCTCCAAGTAATAGCTACATTGATATTCATTTCACTTTATAATCTTTACATAATATATGTCGGAGAAGACGAGCAGTAGGTATTAAAAATAAACGAGTAGGACCTCCGACTGTGTAATGGTCTTTGATTCTACTCATATGTGAACACATAAATACTTTTAATAAGGTAGTTTTAACATAAATTTCCGGAAACATGGAAGGCTGCACAAATTATCCCTTTCCCAAAAAAACCCAATCCTCAACATCTAGCTGATTTCCGCCCTATTTCTATTTTACCGTTCCTTTCAAAAGTCCTTGAAAAGCTTATACATAAACAACTTATTACCTTCGTCAACAATCACTCCATTCTAAGTCCTTTCCAATCAGGCTTTCGCTCTGGTCATAGTACTACAACTGCGCTAATAAAAGTCACAGATGACATTCGAAGAGCTATGGATAATAAGCAACTCACAATTCTTGTACTCCTTGACTTTAGCAACGCTTTTAGCAACGTAGATTACGAAGTATTGTTGAGTTTGTTAAGTTCTATTAACATATCTCCGTCTGTGGTGGACTGGTTTCGAAGTTATCTCAATGGCCGGAGACAGCGCATACGAATTGAGGAAAACGTCTCTTCGTGGTGTGTTGTCCAGGCTGGGGTACCTCAAGGCGGTGTTTTATCTCCTTTGCTCTTCTCAATTTTTATAAATTCTATCACTAAGCACCTTTCGTGTCCCTATCACATGTATGCAGACGATGTTCAAATTTACACCCACTCAACCCCGGAAAATTTGGTAAACTCCATCCAAAATATTAATAACAATCTCCTCGCTGTATCAAACTGGAGTAATTGTTTTGGTCTGAAGGTTAACCCTGTAAAATCTCAGGTTATAATAATTGGGAGCCCAGGTATGGTTTCGAGGGTTGATTACACACATTTACCGCCTATTGTATACAATGATACGGTTTTACCATATTGCACGTCTGTTAAAGATCTTGGGGTACATTTAGACCAGAACATGTCATGGTCCGTGCATGTAAATAATTTAAGTCGGAAAATATTTCATGCATTAGGCTCTCTTCGACGTTTACGATCTATGTTGCCTATTCCAACCAAAATTATGTTAGCAAATACTCTATTACTCCCAATTCTCGATTATGCCGATGCAAGCTATCCTAACTTAACCGAGGACCATCTAAATAAACTTGAGCGACTTCAAAATCTCGCTATTCGGTTCATATTTAACTTGCGTAAATATGACCATGTATCTGAATTTCGTTCTAAGCTCAAGTGGCTTCCAATACGCAGTCGCCGGAATCTACATACACTTTCTCTTCTGTACTGTGTGTTACACAACGAAAAATCACCTCCTTATCTAAAGGAGATGTTCGAATTTTTAGGAGCACATACAAATAGACTGAGATCCTCCGAGAACCTTGCTCTTAGAATTCCGAGACATTCCTCTAGATTTTATGAGCACTCCTTTGCTGTGAGAGCAACTAAGTTGTGGAACGAACTACCTCTAGATATTAGGCGTTCAATATCTTTAAACATATTTAAAAAATTAGTTAAAAATTATTATTTGAAGAATGATTCACCTTGAAATGACATCAATATGCACAACTCACTATTATAAATTGTATTATTATATATATTAGTATATTATAATAGTATATATTTTTTAAATATATATGTATTATGTTTATGTATTAGGATTTAATATGATATGTAAGTTCATTTACACCACCCACTCTATTTTATCACAAGTTTCCTAACCCAAAGGTTGTCTGGTAGAAATCGCTGATTAGCGATAAGACCGCCTTTTGTGTGTCAATTATTTTTTTTTCTTTGCCCTTTGTATGTTTTTTTTTTCCTAATATGTAATTGTGCACAATAAAGTGTAAATAAATAAATAAATAAATAAATATATATATATATATATATATATACCCACCCTTGTCAACTAACTTTTCGTTTTATATTACTGTATGTTTTGTTTGATGCAATAAAAAATATAATACATCCACAAATCTAAGTTTGTCAACTTTTATAAATTGTACTTACCGTACCAATTTTAGAATTGTATATCAACAATATACGATTCCAAAATTGGTACGGAACCCACGATATGTGTCCGACACGCGTTTGACCGCTTTTTTACATAGCGGCTCGGAGTTCAAATACTGAAAAAAAATTGTATTGGAGGCCGGTCGTGGCGCAGCGGCACGAGGTGTGACTGCAAAATCGACTGGTTGTGGGTTCGATTCCCACTCGAGGAGATGAAATATTTACTTAAATTTATATTTCCATTTCTTCGCTCTGGTGTCGAGGTTAAGCGCGGCGTTAAGTTCTGCCACTCAACACGCAATGCCTCCAGAAGTCGGCAGAAAGTGAGGAACGGAGTGTCTTAACACTAGGTTCCCTCTGCCTACCCTGCTGTGTGCGGGATACAGCGTGAAGCTAAAAAAAAAAAAAAAAAAAATTGTATTTGAAATCCAAGCCGCTTTCGACATATCAATAAAAATTCTATCAACGAATTCGTTTTGCTCGTCGAGAATAACAACTGTTTTTATTGTATGTAAAACAATAACAGTATTCTGAATAATATTTGTTAAAAAACAGAAATTGGAATAAAATTGTGAAATTTGTTAGTCCACGAATAAAAGAGTTCAGAAATCGGAACTATTGTGAATCTCGATTTTCAACATTCAAACCAAAAACATGAGGGCAATATCCGTCAGCAAGTATTTGTTAAAAGAATTTAATACTTCTACGTACTGTGTATGGTCCACAGTATACGCTGTAGCGCTGATATTTAGAAATGTAGAAACGTTATATGAAACTTAATACTTTTTGGTTAATATTTTTTGCGGCCGTATTATGACTGTATTAGAGGCCAGTCGTGTGCAAAGGCACAAAGTATGACTGTAAACGCGACTGGTTGTGAGTTCGATCCCCATTCGTAGAAATAAATAACTTATTTTAATTTATATTTTCATTTGTTCGCTCTGGTGTCGGAGCCTCCAGAATTCGGCGGAAAGTGGGGAACGGAGTGTTTTAACAATAGGTTTCCTTCGTCTACCCTGATATGTGCTGAATACAGCGTGAAGCCGATAAAAAAATATATATTGTTAGCAAACTCGTGTATCTTTACGTCTCAATTTTTCGAATGTTATACCATCACGGTTTCAGATCAGACGCTATTTCACAGCGATACATTCATCTTCATTCAATTACGTATTAAAATATGTACTGCCTTGCGGTGGCGCTTATAATTTATGAGTACTACTACTTTCGTAGAGAAAAGTTGCATGCAGTGCAGTACTCGCGGAATGTAAAATTCCAAATCATTTTACCTCTTGTAATTTGGAGGGTATTTGAGATGTTAGCCCCTATAGGTTATGGGAGCTAACATCTCACATATTATAAAGACTACATACACCATTACATAAGAAAAAATATTCGTAATCGAAAAAAATCACACAATCATTCTGTACCTATACTAGATAGGCGGAGTATGAAGAACGCAATGTAAAGATCGAACGCATTACTTTCTTTTTTGCAATCAAATTATCTACTGAACCTATAAGATACATTATGTGCATAATATAAAGATTCCATTTACCACTTAACATGCAATACCTCAAGGATTTGGAGTAACGTGGAAGTCGGAGTATTTTAATACTAGACTCTGTCTATCCTGCTATACGCGGGTTACAGCGGGAAGCTCAAAAAATATATAATTATTTACAACCAAATTAAAACTCATATCCCTTCATACCACACAGCTTCTCAGCGACGCCGTTACGAACATAATTTTATGTGCAATAAAAAACCTTTTACTCTCCGCATAAAATTTAAGGTTAGCAAGGAGTTCTGTGACAATTAAGTATCATATAATAATGTAGGATTTGTCAATTCTCTTATATTTTAAATGTTTTGTTGATTTGAATAGATGTTTAATGTAACTGTCACTTGGATATTTAAAAAAACGCAATAATTGCAAAAATTAAAGGTATATTAAGGCCAGTCGTGACGCAGGGGCACAAAGTGTGCCTGTATATCGACTGGTTGTGGGTTTCATCCCCACTCGAGGAGATGAAATATTTATTTACATTTATATTTTCATTTCTTCGCTCTGATGTCGAGGGGAAAGCGCTGTATTGAGTTCCGCTACTCAACACGCAATGTCTCCAGAAATTGGCGAAAAGTGTTAGGACGTGTTAAGACACTCCGTTCCCCACTTTCTGATATGTCGTTTGTTTGGTATATTTTATGCTTTTTATATATTTTATCAGACTACGGCGAACTTAAAATGGAGGGTTAGATTTTTACTGGTGTTTATGTATTTATGTTTATCATTTCCGCTGTATCTTTCCGGTTCTTAAATATTTTTATTATCTTGGTATGTCAGAATCAGAAAAATGAAAATCTTGAAATTTTACAACTAATATTTTTACCATAACCTACCGTTTTGTAAGTAGATAATATTTTACTTGCATACAAAAGAACTTCACGCTGTATCCCGCACGTAGCAGGGTAGCCAGGCGGAACCTGAGAACCAAGTAATAAGACACTCCATTCTCATTAAGACACTTGCGTTTTCCAATTTCCACTGAATTCTAAAGGCACTCTGTGTTGAGTTGCGAAGCTTAACACTGCGCTTTGCCTCGTTATCGGAGCGAAAAATTGCAAATATTAAATATTTCATTACCCTGAGTGTGAATCGAACCTACAATCGTCGCTTTTACAGTAGCACCCTTGTGCCTCTGCTCCACGACGGCGTACACGATACATATTATTTTCATAAATGAAGTAAAATATATCAAAAGTATATTTTATGTTCTATTAAAAATGTCTCTTTAATAGGAGCTCAAAGCGAGGCATTTGGTTCGGCAATCAAATATGCAATATCTTGGCCGGATGATCGGAAACGATCGGGAAATAGAAAAAGGAGTATTTAAACAATAACTTAGTCTTCCTGCTCCGCTTAATATGGTAGTTAGATCTTACTGTAGAGTGAATTTAGTTATAAAAAGTGGTCGATGAATTAAAAACCACACAGAGACTTTGGGTATACCGTTTGAATAAAAGGTCAAAAGTTCCCATCAATTTTTGAAGTTATATTTCGTTTCGTATTTTTGAAAAATGATAGAAGTAAATTGTTACGATTCGGGCGCACACCGCACCGTCACGGAAAACCGACATCGTGAAATTAGTTAGTCAACATTTTAGTTCTTTTCTATTATTAGTGTCAGTTTCTCTTCAAACACAGGATACATATCGTTTTCACATGAAAAGTTAAAATAATTTGAATGTTTTATCTTGTTATGCCAAAGAAGTACCTATAGCTTCTTACATACTTACATAAGTTAATAAATACAGTTTTTTTTATCCATGAGATAAAGTGATCTTGAAACTGAAATTAGTTACATTTCTACATAGTACATACAGTACAGTGTTGGAAACAATCGAATATAAGATATTTTTTCCCCTTTTTTCGTGGTATATTTTCTATTTTACAAATATAGATTTTTCATTTGACATCCATATTTGGTGGCTTGTGTGTAAATTTGTAATCCACCATTTTATTACTGCGATCATTTTGGATTAACAAAAACATTGATTATATATAGTTTTATTGTCATCAGAACTGAAGCTGTAATTAAAAAATCCGCTCTATCGAACACTGGGAAGTTAATTGAGCTTGCAAGATTTCCCATAGACTAACGTGGTAAGTGTATAAAATCTTGAAAACTTGAAAGTAAAAATAAAATATTTTTTAAGGGAACCTGACTTACTATTTTTTTATTATTTATGAAACATTGTAAATACGAGTAGTTTATTCGTTACAAAATTCACTTATCCCAATTTTTTTATACAAAAATACGTATAAAAAATATATGTTAGAGTACATATAAATAAATTCACAATCACAACACAAATAGGACCTAATGTATGGGAATTTCTTATGACAAAGAATAATGCAGACCCTTTGAAATGCTTTCAGTACATTTTCGTTTTTCTTGATACTACATTAATGTAAGGCGACCATTTCTCTGCACACTTTGTGTATTTCATGTTTCAAAGTAAACTGTGGTGTTATTGAAAAGAACTGAATATTTAATAATAAACAGCAAAAAAAGATGATATTTCTCAGCTTCATGCTTTTTTTTTTCAAAGGCAAAAGGAACCTTATGTTAAGACATTTTATTTTATTTACACTTTCCGTCCAATTTTCGTCATAGTATGTATCGAGTGGCGAAACTCAATGTCACAGGCTTCCTCTACCAGAGTAGGAAAAATGGAAGCGATCGACCAAAACCACAATCCGCATCCTATACAAACTAAAATGTTATAAGTTTTCTATAGAAATAGAATAGTTTGGAAACAAAACTTTTTTTAGGTTATTTTTAGACGAACAAAACAGAGTGATATTATAATTTATTCAGGTCACGAGTTTCTCCGCGGATTCAGTATTATATAGAGAGTAATGAAACTTTATGTAACTTTAAAAATGCGGTTCAAATTATAATAGCGGGATATAGGAGAAGAGACTACTTAGCATTCCACGGAGTCACCGTTCGGGACTCGTACTGTCAGTGCCGTACTCTGTAAACGTGACGGTTCTCCACTCAAAGGAATGATTATTTTTAATTTATTTTCATTTTTATCGCTCTGGTAGATGTAGCGGTGTTGAGGCCAAAATCAATTGGCCAGAGAATTCGGCCAATTTCTAACCGTACCCAAAACGTACCAATCTTCTCCAAGTGTAGAGATATATTTTTGTGAAGCGCAACTATAATAGAAATAGAGAAGAAATTACCAAGCATGTAAGTAACTTTTATGGTGCTTTCATTTAGTAGAATGGCGGAATCTAACGCCGCGCTTCCCCTCACTAGCAAAAGAATATGATAATAATGTAAATAGAATAACTCATGATGCATCTCGCAGATAGCAGAGTAGACAGAGGGAACCTAAGAACCAATCCAATTCCAATAAGAAATTTCCGTTCTCCATTTTCCGCTGAATTCTGGAGGCGTTGCATGTTGAGAGACGGAGCTCAACGTCATACTTTGCCACGTGACCATGGCGAGGAAATTAGAATATTATATAACTCATACCCCCGAGAGGGTATCTAACTTACAATCGTAGCGTTAATAGGCACGTCGTCGCCCGCTTTTACCCCTGCGCCACAACAACGACAAAAAAAAACATAAATTTCTTCAGTGTGACCGAAACCAAACTAAAGTTTACAATACAATACACACTAGGCCAATGTTCCTATGGCCTCTTTGTTTTATGCAACAAGAACTATAAAATTATAAAAAAAAATCATGTTTGATGCTGTTACAGAATTGGAGTAATTGGAGTAGTTAATTTAAATAACAAAGAAATTCTTTACAAAGTGCATATTGTGATAAGATTAGTCGCGGAACAATCTCGGTTTTCACTTGACTTAAGAAAAAAATATAATTTGTTATAATAAGTCCTTGCAATATAAATTGGCATAGCGTGGCGTTGTGTTCCATCACTAGGGCGTAAAATACCGGGATAAAGGCCGGGGATAATCGGAACGAATTTTCTCAGTCTGATCTTTTATAAATTAAAATATATAATACAAACATTTTAAAACGTGGACATTAGAAAAGATGAATGCTGAAGAGATGCGATCTCTGCTTAGCCGATCGACTCTGCAATGATGAGATACACAGAATGACAAGTAGAAGAACTTGCTCAGCTGGCTTGGGCACATCGAACGAATGAGTGATGAAAGAATGGCAAAAAAATTATAACAGAAAAGTGAGAGAGAGACCTCGGTTTACTTTCGAAAACACAATATTAAATATATTAGAAAAGGGAAGATACTAGGGAAGGTCACGTAAAAAGCTAGAGGCACCCACGGAGGCCGTGTATGAAGAGGTGGACGATAGTAAACGAAGCGAAAGAAGTATGCAGTTTAGCGATTGAGGCTCTGTTCTCTGAGACTACCACGCTAGGGATACAGTGTTAGATTACATTTAATATTTTATTATAAAATATTTATTGAAAATCTTTCTTTTTGTTTATTTACGCTTTGTCTACATGTATTTTTATATAATTTTCAAGTAGAATTGCGAAGCTAGGCAAAGAGAAAAAATTTTGTTTTATATATGCTATGTAAAATAAATTTTCCACTTATAATTTCGAATTCGGTGCAAAGTGAAGGACGGAAATCATTTTTTTTATTATTATTCTTTTTAGATACATAGCTACGATCTTGGCGTAGTAGAACAGCGTCTGATTATAATAGCGATGGCTATGATCGATTGGGGCATATCCAGGAAAATGAAACCTTTATATTTCGCCGTTTTGGTAAAATAAGTTGAGGTGTTGATGGATTTAGTTAATTTGTGAAAAAAAAAAAATATTGTTCGGCTATATTCCCTCTACATTATTCTTATATATTCTTATATATGAATTGTTTAGTTAATACACTGAATTACGTTCATGTTTTAATATACAATGTATGTATGTATTAGCAAAGCACTTAAGATTACTGAAGTAAAAATTATTCCAACCATAGAGTTGCATTTGTTTTGTAAAAAAAAATAACTTATCTATAATTACTTAAACTACACAAACAACAGAATACTTAGACGAAAAAAAATTATAAATAACAGACTATCTACTAGTCCCTTAACCAAAAATATTTACATAAAAAAAAGATGTAACAATATCTACTATTTATATAACAAATGAAATCCAATCACCTTTAATCCATTGGACAGATTCCAAGAAGCGCCAGTTCAAATCCCGCTACGTAAAAATTTTTAAACATTATCTAAAAAAGTACTTTAACTTCCTCGCCATCAAAAACGAGAACTAAAATAATTTTCACCAAGTTAAATACTTTCTAAAGTAAACAAATAATACAAGTAAAACAAACTGAGTGTAAGTGGGTTGATTGAAGGTCTGATCTGATAGTGACGGAGCCAGGACGGCGCCTCTCCTATATCTTTCAGATAACCGACGATAAAGGACCAAATTGATTTACATAATAATACCGCAAACGAATTCTATAGATAGATCTCAGTAAGAAATTTGTTTTGAAATGAAAACTTTTATTATTTTTAGATTATTCATATAAGGTACTTTTGTTCCAATGGTATTGATAATTTTCTTTGATTGTGGCTATCGACATAATAATTATGAGTTTTGGATATTATATCTTTGCTGAAGTTTTACTTTCATGAGTTCTGTAAATATTTGTAAAGTTTAAGTTATTAATCATAATGAAATATTCTATTTCTGTAGTTTTACGCTTTTACTATAGCAGGGTAATTCATTCCCCTTACCTGGAACCACAACCGTCAGATAACTGTATACGAATTCTTGCAGCACTACGACGGTTTTTTTTAAAAAAAGCCGTCGTAGTGCTCTTTAATGTTTAAATTATCATCTCTTTCAGAATAAGTTTCCTTTTAAAACTTTTTTGTGTAGCCGGATTCGAAATTGTGCTTTTTTATTTAGTGTAACTTTTATATTTCGCGAATCCCTATTATAAGTTTAAAGTGACTATTAGTTTTATTATATTATAAGTTTTAAATGAATATTACTTAAAATTTATGGTTTTTTTTAATCTCTAGCAGCTTTAGTCGTCGAACAGCAGTGCTTGGTGTCGCCGCGCCATAAGACCCGCGAGCCCACGCGTCTATTAGTGTGGTTTTAGTTTTGGTCAGTTTTTAATAATTAAATTAGTATTAAAATTTAAGTTATTATATTATTGTGCTCTAAGGTTTTTAGCACTTCTTATACTTTATTTTGACGTCATGGAAAGAGAAAACCTGTAATTGTCTATTCTTTTTGTGATATATTTTAACATTTCTGCTATATATGAATATCACCAGATTGGGGAAAAAAATCTATATTATAAATACTTACATTTCTTTACGGAAAAAAAGTCGCATTTTGAAATAAACTTTAACAGCCATTGCAACTATAATTAAACTTTTTAAAACTTTAATTATTTGATATAAAGTAAGTATGTTACATTAGAAACTTAAAGTTTCTTTGCCGAGATTTCAAAAGACCATTTCTAATGTCGGTCAAGAACTTTATCCTAGTGGCTTAGAATAAAAGTTAAATAAAAAGCTTAAAGGAAAGAACTCATTTTAAGTATGTGTAAAAAATGTTGTAAGGTTTGTGAGGTTCATAGGTTTACGCTGTATCTTGTCTATAGCAAGGTAGGTTGAAGGAATCCAGTATTAAGACACTCCGTTCCTTTCGAAACATTTTATGTAGATTAGCGGAACTCAGAACCGCATTTTGTCCTGTTACCATAACAAGGAAATGAAGATTAATAAAACTCCCAAGTGGGAACCAAGCACACAATCGTCGCGTTTCGCTCAAATAATATGCCGCTGCGCTACCACTGTCACTACACTGTACACTGTGAAGTTATTCATTTTTTTCTGCATTTTCTAATAGTTTTTAATATTTGGTATTAAGATGCTCAGATCACTATTTTTCGATTGTCTTATTTCATATTTATGTAATGTTTCTTGCGTAAATTGATCCTACAGTTTACACGTACTTCCATATAATTTTCAAATAGATTACAAACTATATACCCTGGGGTTGTTTATCAAATGAAATTGCCTAGTGACTGCCGTTGAGCGTAATAATTGAAATGCCAAGGCCCAATGCGCTAGTATTCTAGGAATTAATCTGCCATTATTTACCCTGTAATATATATCTTAATACTAGGTTCCCTCTGCGGTTTCTACGCGAAGCTTATTTACCCTATATGTATATATATTATATTTATACTAAAATGTCGTGGCGTAGGGGCACAAAGTTTGACTGTAAGCGTGACAGGTTGTGGGTTCGATTTCCACTCGAGGAAATTAAATATTTAATCGTTTCAATTCATCGCTCTGGTGTCGAGGCAAAGTGTAGTATTATTCTACCACTCAATACGCAATGCCTCAAGAATCTGGGGGAAAAGGGGAAAGGAGTATCTTAACATTAGGTTCCCTCTGCCTACTTTGCTGTTTGCGGTATACAACTTGATGCTATAATATCATTTTTATTAGTATTATTAGATAGGTTGCTACAGTGTACCGAAAGCGCAGGTTCGATTCCTGTTACACTCAATTAATAGCACACATACAGCAAATATTAAAACAATGATTACGTATATATGTAATTGTTCATTATATAAACATGAAAAACTCATCAAAAAATTAATTAAGGCGCGGATTGTGCTCAATCGATTCGAGTATATTTCGCCGCCAATTACAAGAAGGGATGACCCTGTTTCCGTTTTCCTGTTTTTATATCCTGTGGTGTGAAAAACGAAAATTTGAATAATATTATTATTACAAATAATATGTAAGGTCCAGTTATTTTTTTTCAATATTTGCCATTTTAAGGTTCATACATATGTATAGATTTTCACTCTAAATACACACGATGACATATTATTTATGAACCAAATTCTACGTTTTAAATTTAAATTTCAATAATAGAAGCTACAACAAAAAATTGTAATTTTTATTTGCAATCTAAAAGTCTAAGTTATTTTAACGCAAAATAATATTGTGAGAAGAGATGAATAGCGTGAGAAGAATAAATTGAACTTTATGCAATGAATTTTGTAATACTTATTTAGAATACATATAAAAATAACATAAAAATTTGAACGTAGCGGGACTCGAATTCTGGAAACCAATCAACCTGGTCGGTTTTCTAAATAAGTACTTTTCTTTCGAATTTTCGAAAGTGTGGAATAACACTTTAAACATATAAAAAAGATTTTTCTAATGTTGTTGGGTTAGTTATTGGGCTGGTAGTTGTTGGGCTTTAAAGATGAACTTATTTAACTTATAACCTGTAGTAGGTTATAAGTTAAATAACTTAATCAAAACAAAAGGAGATTTTAATCCAATCATGAGTAGTAATCTATTCATGTTCGTCACCCTACTCTTCCTAAAAGGCTAAACCGATTTTAATACAATTTTGTATGTACACTTAACATGTATTGGACGGTTTGAATAAATAATTATGCCCCTTAGGTGATGCTGTAGTCGATTTGCTCCGTAAAAGTTTAGTTAAGCTAAAAATACCATGTTTATATTAAGTCTATTGTGACGCTTATTTTCCTGGCTGAACAAAATTTGGTGGATTTAGCTAGTTTATTATTAAGTTTGAAGTCCACTTGCCCAAAATTCAGATCCTCCATTCAGTTCCACTATTTATATCCTGATTCCATCATCAGACCAGCTCGATGATACTATCTTATCATATTGTCACCTAAGCTACTTATAACTATCAAGTTTCATGATAGCACAATTATTACAATCAGATTAAATTCAGTTAACTATACTTCATTACACAGTTACAAACCGACGTAATAAAATCATGTTTAAAAAATATTAAATTATGAAAAATATATAAAAATTTGTGAATTAACTTTAGGATTTAGTTAAATAAGAGTCAAAATAGAAAACAATACCATTTATTTATAATATAACATAGGATACTAACAAGTGCTCTGCTATATGTAACTACAGTTAAGCGACGTTCTAGATCTAGTTAATATAATGAAGGATTTCAACGTATATACACACACTATTTAGTTAGAAACAATATTTATACAATTATGTATAAACATAGATTTCATGTTTCTTAATAAACACAAATTTTAAACTTTAACCGTTATTTAAAAAAATGTAATTAAAATAAAAAAAAAACATTCTCATTAAAAATCGCGTTTAAGTTTAAAATTGGGCTCAAAAGTTTATATAAGAAACACAAATTGCTTAATCTAATTGAATATTTAAATTTTGTGTTACTTCTAAACTGAGTTAATTACTTCAAAAGTTTATTCTACAATAATAGGCCTCTTGGATACCTACTTGCTTATTTGTATTTTTTTATAATGTATTTACAAAATATATACATATCGTATTTTATATATATTTAAATTATAATTTAATAAATATTAAAGTAATATTATTATTAGCTTATAGCTTTTATTATAATCACATTAACGACCTTAATGCGGCTTCGCCCGCTTATACTTATATTATAGCCAAATTATACAATTTTTTTTACATAAATTGTGGTGTGTTCTATTTTGATGTATAAGCTTACTGTACTGTAAAGTTTACATCTAAATTCGTTCAGTAGTTTTTACGTGAAAGTGAACTTACATACTTATAAACTTTCACATTTACAGTATTAGTAGGATAGGATTTGATTTACAAAACAAAATACAGATTTCGATTTATCAAGCCTACATCTTTTACAAACATTGGCTTAAAAAAATTACATTAAAAATAAAAATATAAAAAATATTTTTTAGCAAAATGAACGATCGTTTGTAACATTCCTATTCGATATTGGTAAGGAGATCGTTATAATAAATTTCTTTTATACAAGTCGTAACGCCAAATCTGAAACAAAATATATAAAATGTAATATATATTAGGCCAGTCGTGGCGCAGGGGCACAAAGCGTGACTGTAAAACCGACTGGTTGTGGGTTTGATCCCCACTCGAGGAGATGAAATATTTACTTAAATTTTTATTTCCATTTCTTCGCTCTGGTTAGGCAAAGCGCGGCGTTGAGCTCTGCCATGCAACACGCAATGCCTCCAGAATTCGGCAGAAAGTGGGGAACGGAGTGTCTTAACACTATGTTCCCTCTGTCTACCCTGCAGTGTGCGGAATACAGCGTGAAGCTGATTTAATTTGATTTAATTTTTTTTTATTAAATGTACATAGAGAATGGACAACCTGAAATCGTAGCGCATGTGCATGACGTTTTGATAGTTAAAATTCTATATATGTATAGTGAATAGTTTATAGAATATGGACAGTATCTATTTCGGGAACTTTAGGACTGCCTTCGTAGGTTTATATTGAGAATTAAAATCTATTTGTATTTCACGTTCATGCCATTGGCTGTCATGTATGTATATTTATACTCGGCTCGGTGTCTGTACTCGGAAGATATACAGGAAAAAATGTTATTGGGGACCTTTACTAGTGTAATAGAACCCAAAGAAATGTTTTTTTTATTTTTTTTGTGTCTTTATCTGTGCGTTTATTCACGTTAATCTAAGAATCGGCTTAATTGACTTAATTGCATGCAATGCACGCGTTTTCATTGTGCGATTCTGGTGCTTACCAGTTTTGTTAACATAAGGGTTTTGTTTTGAATTTGAATTGTTTTGAATTATAATTTATTAATATTTTCATTTCTTTGGTAACAAGGCCGTTCACTTCCGAAAATTGCGCGGAAAGTGGGCAAATTACATTAGATTTCCTCTGTGTACTCTGCTATAAGCGTGATATTAGATAGCTATATCTTTACGCTGGTAAGGCATCTATATATATGAATAAAATTAAAGGGTCTGCCTGTGATATAAACATAATTGTATTCTTTTAAGTACATATAGTTATTTACAAACAAACAATTTTAACATTTTCTTCTGTCTGTCTTTCTGTTTATCCGGGCTAACCTCAAGAACACTGAAAAATAGAGGTAGTTGTGGAGCAATATAAAGGCTTTTTTGATATAATAAAAAATTATATCAATTTAATGTATGTTGTTAGACAAAATTGGTACTTCCTAATAGAGTTATTTTTATTATAATTTGAAAGTCTTAATCCACACTTAGGAAAGACAAAAACTTATTTAAGAAACGTATAAAAAATTTAACGTAGCAGGGTTGGAACCCGCGCCTCCTGGAAGCCGACCAGGCGCTCTGACCACTAAGCCATACGTTCTCATCAAGCAACGTCAAAAATTTTATACGCTTGTTACAATTTATTTATGTTGTTAGCATCTCTGTAGGGAGATTTTTACAAATTTCCGCTACCCAAAGATAATTAATTACTAAGAATTACTGTCTGGCAAGAGAGAATGCTATTTATTAAATATTTTTAACATTTTTAAAGTGTTAATCCACTTATTTAGAAAACGTATAAAAATTTAGACGTAGCGGGACTCGAAAAAAAATTTCCGGTCTCAAAGACCACTCGACAATGCCATCGTTTAAAAATATTGTTATTATCTCTAAATTACTGCTGAATACAAAATTTATGAACAAATTTTAAAATGGTGCTAAGACACCATCCAAAACTAATTATACGACGAAATATGTAAATGTCTTGTTCTAGCATGTACAATATGGTGACTTGGTTCTGAATTATTATGAAATGCTTGAAACTATGCAAGATGGGAATTAATATAATAATGTATTCCAAATTTAACATATTCAGTAGTAGAAGTTATAGTAGAACTATTTCATTATGTTTTAAACTATTTGATTTTAGAGGCCATCATGGCGCATTGGTATAGTGTCTGACTGTAAACAAAAAAATGTAAATGTGGATTCGATCTCACACGGGTAAAAAAAAAATATTATTGCGAAACGTTGCCTGTTGACAGAACTAGGAAAGGAAAATAATTTCTAATAATTGATAAAGGAACTAAATAGCTAACGCTTATTAAGCTTTTCTTTTTTGCTAAATTAAATAAGCTTGAAAGTTGACATATTCATATATGTAATATATTTATATGAAACTTTAATATATTAGGCAATTTAACTTTGGGATTTAGGGATTAACGTTTGCGGTTTTTCATTAGATGGCATATAATTAATTTTATAAATTTAAACAATTGCTCATTGTTACCATAATTAAATATCAGCACCGCAACTGAGTGTATCTGAATGAGATAAATACAAAAATTAAATAAAAATCCCATCTTGGCGCAGTTGGAAAATGTTTAATATTAAACTCAAGGATTGTGGAACGGATTTTTATCTGAGAAATTTTTTTATTAACATTTTTAATTTTTGCAATTTTCACAAATTTTAAGTGAAACTCCTTTACCAAATTAATCGCGTATTTTTAGTATTGTACATTTTTGGAAATCTGACGTCTCGAACACTTTACAGTAGTCAGTGGTCACACGTGGTGGAGACTGAGGTGTTATCTGTCTGTCAGTTGACATAATTATATGAAGCTACCACGATCTTTTATAAAAAATATATTCGTGTAGAATATTTCTTTTTACTGGTCTCAAGAATTAGCTTGCTTTTTAGTAAGCAAATTCTCAAGAACAGTAAATACCAATATTCCTTTGCAGCGTGCAGGCGTATACTGACTTAACCCCTGTTCGTATTGTTTGTCCAATCTCGCTCGCATCTCTCTTTGCATTGATAAAAAAATTCTACTCTTTGAAAAACAACGACGTATTTTTTAATATCACACATACAATATTCTTGATTTCAAACTGTTATTATTATAGATTATTTATGATAATACTCGCTCGAAACTTTTTTTTGTTAAATGTATCATTTGAAATTATTATAACAAAAATAATTTATAGAGATTGTGAGTACGAGATTTGTCTATCCTACTAAGTGTCACTCTACTCTGTCATTCGTCATCCGTAACCCGTTGCCCCTTATCCGTCATCTGTCCTACACCTTATTGTATGTGAGAAAGCACTTACGACGAACGTACTTGGTTGCAAGAAGTGTATTAAATCTCAACAGAACACTTGAAAACAACAAAATTATTGAAAAATCTAAAAAAATAACAGTCAAGTGCGAGTCGGACTCGCCCACCGAGCCTTCCGTACCTATTTCAAGATTGTAGGTCAACGGGAACCACAATTTGTAAAAGCTTACCAACTTAAGCGTATCTTTTAATTGCGTTGGCTTAAAAGCTTGATTTTTATATGCTTTAACTATAGAACTAAATTTTTGTTATTAACTTCTTCTTAAAACCCCCACGTGATCTCGAGATAAATAGTCTGGACAGTCGGACGGATCTTTTTTCCTTCCGAGGTACGAAATCCTATAAATGCTAATAATGACTATTTATAAGAATAAGAACTGATAAGTAAGATCGAATGAAAGGTATGCAATAAGTAAGTAATAAGTAATTGAACCTCTATTAATTCAATATTGTTTTGAAGTATTATAACTTGTTAACTATAACAATATTAATTACACTTATGTCTATATTGTGGATCTTATGGAATTATTCGAACAATTAATAATTGATATTGCTTCTATCTAAAATGTGTTTAATATACATTAGGAGATTGTACTTTTGGATGTTTCAAAGTAAAATAAAAATAAATCAGCAGGGTAGTGTAACTGATATCCCAAACACCTTTCAAAATATTATTTAATATTTTATGCCTTGGCTCGTGATGTGTCTAGTGGTTAGAACTCTTTATAGTTGTGATCGTGAAGAACCCGAAATCTTTTAGAGATTCAGAAGTAACAGTGATAAGAATTTCATATTATGCCATTAGAAGGTATCGCTTTAATAAGATATTTGCCATCAGAAGTTGTTCTTGTGTCAGTTATTTAGATAACTGCTGACTC
>JAATLQ010020254.1:0-40246 GCA_013421005.1 Heliconius erato x Heliconius himera | reverse complement strand
ATTTAAGGCTGTTTCTGAATGAGTAAATTAAATTATTCACTGACATCAGCACATTTAACAGAATATATTATATAGGTAAAAAGAACATAAAGTTACAAAAATATATACGTGTAATAAATAATTAGCTTTATGTATATTTTATAAATATCAAATATCAACAATAGTCGTATTTTTTTATTTAAAACAATTAAAAATTCTTTGACGATAATGTCGTAAAAAATCATATTAGAAGTCATTATAGTTGTCAATTAATTCTGCTTATTAAATCAATAATCATGTATTTTAAGCGGGCGAAGCCGTGGGCGAGCCGCTAGTATTTCATACTTCGTAGTGCAGCCGCGCTGTGTATGAATGTAAACACGTCTGTTGTGGGTTCGATTCCCACTCGGGGGAATGCATTATTTATATTTGTCGCTCTTGTAACAAGATAAGGCGCAACGCTGAGTTTCGATCTCGAAATCTTCGATCCCCTATGCCTCCAGAATTCGGCAGAAAATGGGGAACGAAATCTTAACTTCCATCGCCTACCTTGCTGTGTGCGAGATACAATATGAAGCTGATAAAAAAAATTAAGTGTGTAGATTATTGCAATTATTTTTTAAAACATATATCTTTAAAAAAAATATACGCTTTCAAACATTTTAACCTAAAGCTATAGTATTCATAAAATTATAGCAAATAAGAAATTACACCTATTGTCATATGCATCGGAGTAACAATAGTGGGGATCGGGTGCAACCCAGAAATTTTAGAAACAAAAAAGTTGTGCCTAAAAATTAAAAAAACAACATTTACATGAACATATCTGTTTAAACCCAGACCAACACACGCAGAAAATATCTCTAAATGCGTCCATGGCCAAATGCAGTTGAGTACCACTATTTGTGATACTTTGCAGCAATAATTCAGCAATTTGCAATACTCATCATGCCTAAACCTCCTGGGTTGTTTCATCTTCATAATCAGCTTCAGGCTGTATCCTGAAGGAGTATTAAGACACTCCGTGTAGTTCTAGGTAATATCTAAAGAAAAAAATTAAAAGAAATGTAATAATAACAAAAGGTACGGACCGTAAGTCTGTAGTGTAAATAAAAATTAAAAATATTATAATAAAAAAAAGACACTCCGTTCTTCACTTTCCGCCGAATTCTGGAGGCTTTGCATGTTAAGTGGCGGAACTCAACGCCGCACTTTACTTCGGCATCAGAGCAAGGAAATGGAAACATAAATTTACATAAATATTTCATTTTCTCCAGTAGGGATCGAACCCAAAACCAGTCACGTTTAGTCACACTTAGTGCCTCTGCACCACGACTGACCTCGTCTACATTGTTAATATAATAACTAATAATAAATTTATATGGACATTAAAAATAAAACTGTCTTTTTCTTACTAACCCGTGACTACGAGCTATAAAATGTATAAAATTTTGGGTTTATAGAAAGGTATAATACTAAAAAAATTACTCCAGCTTAACAATTTCATGTTAAAATGAATAAAAATGGCATATTTTATGTTCAGGTGTGTATAAAATATAGTTACTCCCCGTGGTGTAATCGAGAACGCGTACCTCGAATATCCTGCGGGTCCGAGGAGCACGTGGTGATGGGATCTGAGGTAATTTCATTCATCTGAATTTAGATTCACCTGTATCCCGCATAGAGCAGAATAGGTCGAGGGAACCTGGGAACGTAAAGCTATGACACTCCGTTCTCCATTTCCCCGAATTCTTGAGGTATAGCGCCGCGCTTTGCCTCTTTGCCAAATAGAGGAAATTAGAATATTACATTTATCATTCTCCCGAGTGGGAATCGAACTCACAAACGTCGCGTATCAATTACACACTTGTTTGTGCCTTCAGTTAATTATTATTAATTTTCGAAAATTTTTAAAATTAATAATTGTTGACGTTAATAATTTAAATTTTATAATTCTTGAGATTAAACAGGTGCAGTTTGAAATTCAATTTACATAAATGTACATAAATTAATATTAGAATATTGTCTGTATTTTTTTATACAAATTCTGCAAAACATTTAATTTTGTTTTTCTATGTTGACCACTTTGTTGTCCGTCTGTCGAGACCATTTTACTTGAGATCGCTTTGAGGTATCAAGGTGAAAATAACTTGAAATATTCAGGTATACCGTTCCATGGAGCGCAGAAATTAAGCTTCTTAATACAACGCAGTCAAAGAATATGAGCATTTATGTATCGTTTTTGCATTACTTTGATCAATTCGCCGCGTAATCAGTACCTACAGTTATAAAATATAGGATGAAGTAGCCGTTTTTCTCTTAAATACACTTAAATAAATTTTTGAATTTTTTAAGCCGGCGTAGCCGCACGGGGGCCGCTAGTCCAAAATAAAGTGTGAAGCAAAAAAAAAAAACGTGTCGCAACCTATTTGATTGTGTTGAGATAGTTATAGGGCCCTCGTATATTTGAAAGAAACATATTTATAAAGTGGATGTTCTGATAAAAATGTTTAAACGAATTTTCAACACAGAAGTACAAGTAGATAACAAATATTAATTTACAATGATAATAATTAAATTAATTATTTAAAATTGTGTCGCACTATCCAATCCTCAAGCGTCGTTACATAGTAGTAGTAACTTAAATAAGTTGAAAAATAAAAAACCAAGTACTATTTAAATATATATATATATATTCTCTACAAAATGTAATAAAAAAAATATATTAATTAGGTTTTAACTGTTATACAAAGCTTCCGTCTGCAAAACTAGATGGCGCTGTACCGCCCTGAATCGCGCTATGGTTTGGTTCTATTGGATTGAATATTTTTAGTGGAACACGCGCGTAGCGGCGACAGACAAGACAATTCAAGCTTAGTTAATTTCAGCTTGATACCTCTTATTTTTGGTGTGATTTTGTATGTTAAAGTACAAAATCATTTTCATACATTAATTATATTCTTAATTTCTTATATAAGTGATATATGTGATTTACACACTGCTTCGCCTGCTTTATATATATATTTATTTATTAATTTGTTAATCACACTGGTCAACATGAAAATTGCCTTTTACGTGCGCTATATCCTTATTTCTTAGTATTTGACCTTAATCTAAATATAGAACTTAAAATTAAAAGTTAGCTCTTATTACTCTTATAATACCGGTTAACTCACTCTATATTATGATTTATGAGATTTGAAATCATTTACTGAAGCAACCCGCGTAAATTTTGTTATTACGTTTTTGTTTATTATATTTGATAGTGTATGTGTTCTATTTGTTTGTTTGTTTTTTTATCATTATCGACAGGTTTGTGGTGCAAAAACTACAATTTTAATAATGTCACGTAACTGTTAAGTAGTGCAAAAAATTTTTGTTACATATATGGTAAAGTGAATTTAAGTAGTCACAGGTGCTCAATAATACAATGTCCAGAATTTGCTTACTTTCATTATTTTGGAATTAAAATTTAAAGCCTAAATAAATCTTGGGTACCACATTTTAGCCTCCATTGCATATGAATTAGTATTAATGAAAAATTTTGTTAAGGCTCTCAACAATGATGAACTAGCCTTCAAATATTTGCGACGTAAATTTCCACATCTAAGCGATCATTCGAATTTGAGAGTGATGTAAGGACCAAACTTTGATTTGATTTTACACAACATCGAAAAAGAGGCATGGGAATTATTTAGAGCAGTGGGTTATGGTTTTTTGGATAATAAGAGATGTGAAAATTACAACAAGCTTGTGAAGAATGTACTATAAAAGTATTGGCTGCAATATGTCTCAAAAAATTCACTTATTTCACTCTTATCTCGATTTATTTCTTCCTAATTGAGGTGTACTAATGATGTAAAAAGTATTAAAAAAATAATTAATATATCTAATTTTATAAATACACTAGCGGCCCGCCCACGGCTTCGCCCGCTGTAAATACATAATTATTGATTTAATAAACAGAATTGAATGACAAATATAATGACTTCTAATATGATTTTTTTATTATATGTAATATTTCAATATTCTTTACGATATTCATAAAATATACATAAAGCGAATTATTTATTATATATATATATATATATTTTTGTAACATTACGTTCTTTTTACCTATGTTATGTTTTTAAAGCTCTGTTAAATGTGCTGATGTCACTTAATAATTTAATGTACTGCTTCAGAAACAGCCTTAAATGTTAAATTATTGATTTGTGTAAGGATTCATAATATTCTTTGTAATTTAAATTAGTTACAAATATTATTACCTAAATGTACAATTGGTAAATATGTAGTTATTATAGAGTACACGTAGAAAGGATGTTTTTAGGCATTTTTATATAAAATTTTTTCAAACGAACGAACGAACCAAAAAATCTATGCATTTACTTGATATTTCTTTGAAGATCAAATCGTTCTTTATCTCTGTGTTGAATTAATTACGACTTAAACTTTACTGTTATGATTTATGAAGGTAACCTCTACTAACAATTCAACTTTGTTTACTTTATTGTCTAAAATATTGTATAATAGTGCTTCAAAAATATATATTTTTATCAACAGTCATATAATCAAGACGTTTCGAATGTCCTTCTTTAGCAAGGAATCTTACCAGCGCGATTGCTGTATAATATTCGCAGGCAAACTAATGCCTTGAGTTCATTCAAATGACGATAACTTTTTTTTAATGAATCGATTTTGATAAAACTATTGAAATATTTACTTAAATTTATATTTCCATTTTTTCGCTCTAGTGTCGAGGCAATGCGCGGCGTTGAGTCCTGCCACTCAACACGCAATGCCTCCAGAACTCGGCAGAAAGTGGGGAACGGTGTGTCTTAACACTAGGTTCCCTCTGCTTACCCTGCTGTGTGCGGGATACAGCGTGAAGCTGATTTATTGTGATTTATGGACATGCATTGTAAAACTAAGGAATATATAAGGAGAAAATAAAAGCAATATCACAATTAAGAAATATTATTTAATAATTATTTCAGGTGTCATATAAAATTACTTATTAGGACTCCGAAGCCTACTTACAAATACAAAACAGTGTACAAAACATTTTATTATTATTGTAGCTAAAATTAATTTATTTAGACATTACTATTAGGACTAGATATTTAAGCCTCATCTCGTTATCTAATGCAATAAAACAAAAAATATTTTATAAATATTGACAAAGTTAGAAAATCGAACTAGCAACCATTGCCATAGAATACAAGCCTTACAACTATTGACTCATCCAAATGATTTATTTTTATAATATATATATATATATATATATATATATATATATATATATATATATATATATATATATATATATATATATATATATATATATATATATATATATATATATATATATATATATATATATATATATATATATATATATATATATATATATATATATATATATATATATATATATATATATATATATATTTGCTCTAGCAACGTCACTATGGGTTTTATTGAAAGAAAGAAAGAACTATATTAGTATATAAATATAGGACATTAATTACCTTTTGAGGTCATCGTAGAGCAGTATGTAACATCTGACTGGCCAATCCTACTTATAATTTTATATTTAAATTATTTTTAACTTCCCTGCTATAGAAGAGATAGGACAGCGTTAATTACAGCAATTCAACTAGAAATTTTGTTGAGAATAAGGCAGAAGGTGGAGAACGGAGTGTCTTAACACTAGGTTCCGTTGAAGCTGTTATTAATTTATTGCAAAAAAGGGGCAATTGGTTGCTGATTTCCTTATATATATTTATATATTTGATAATAAAGACTTTCATACAATTATTACAATATAAAAGTAATAAATAAAAACATACTTTTTTTTACTAATATTTTTTGGTATTGTAATTATAATATTATCATTATTAATAATATTAATTATTTAGTAATAATTGCATATATCACATTATTTTGTGATAACTTAATGTATTAATAAGTCATTAAATTAGTAGAAACACTTTGGAATGTAGATTAGTTAGTCTAAAATCTTGCTTAAGTAATTAAAACTTAATAAATAAAAAAGTCTTCAGGTTTTTTTTAACATGTTCAAGTAAAATAATTAAAAATTAATGTCGTCGTGGTGCAGTGGCTTAACGTTTGACTCTAAACGAAACGCGGTTTTAGGTTCGATTTCCACTAGAGAATGTACGAGGTATTTTCATTTTCTTCACTCACCGCACAATGAATGTGGAAAACGGAGTGTTATACACTAAGTGTCATGCTGTATGCGAGATAAAATGTAAAGCTAAAAGAAAACTTTAAAAAATTCAAATTTATGTTCTGTTTTCGCTTATAAATTAAACAACATCTAATACAGATATTTCCTCGACCTACATTGTGACTCAGTGGCAGTGCTTACACTGGTAGTAGGTTCAATTTCTAATTAGGGGACTATTTATAACTAAATTATTTTAATTTCTTTGATCTGGTAAAAGAAAAGGCACCGTTGGGCACCGTCACTCACCACAAAGTTTTAGCACTATCAACGGTTTCTACGTATACACGGACATTTTAAAAGAGAAGGTTTTTTTATCTATAAAAATAAAATATTTTTTTTTGGCGCAGGGGCGAACAGTGACTGTAAACGCGACTGGTTGTGGGTTCGATCTCTATTCGATGAAAAGAAATATTTATATTTCCATTTTTTTCTGGTCGAGGCAAAGCGCGGCGTTGAGTTGCGCCCGTTTATATGTAGGAACCGTTGCCAGTTTTTAATTATATATAATATATTATAGTTAAAATAATACATTCACAATTTACTTTTAACCGGAGTATATTCATCGAAGGCCATATTGGATAATGCGAATATATTATCGGGGTCGAGGGCCTGCTTGGCCGCCATCAGAAGGCTCGCTCCGGCCGAACTCACAGTATCCTTGTACCATTTCTTGCGGAGTTTACCTACGCCGTGGTGGTGGGATATTGAACCTGAAATTTTATTATTGACTTAAATGAATTACGCATCTCGACTCTTTTAAGGTCTTCATGGCGCAGTGGCACAAGCGTGTGACTGTAAACGCGCCGGTTGTGGGTTCAATTCTCGCTTGAGTAATTATTTACTATTTAGTCTCTCTGTTCTGGTAACCATTCAATACGCAATTTCTCAAAACTGCAGAAAGTGGGAAACAGAGTGTCATAAAATTAGGTTCATAAATAAAAAAGGTAAGTCATTATAAAATATTTCATTCGACTAAATTGCTATAAAATAACGTTTTTTATTGAATTGGCCCATACTTTAATTTTCATTATATGAATACTTATTATAATGTTACGAAGGTAATTCAGATGACAAAATAATAATATTTTTTATAATTTTAATATGATAACATTTTTTATATATATTTTATAATAATAAATAATTATTTTGAAAAAGTTAATAAAAAAAGTATGGACGACGTACTTAGAAATCATTTGTACACAAAAGTATGGTCTTTAGTGTTTGTTTGAAAACGTTCCAGTATTCTGTATGTTGCTAAACAGCAAAGAAACCCTTAAAATAGTAAAAGAAATAAAGCCAACTAACCACCACAAGCTATGATCTCATCGCGCGCCGCCTCCTCGATCTGCTCGTACACGTGCACGGGGTCACTGAACCCCACCGTCTTGAACCCGAAGTAGAAGTATATACAACAGCCCGCGTCGTATCTGTTAAATATTCATAAAATAAAATAAAATAAATCAGCTTCACACTGTATCTCGTACACATCAGGGTAGGCAAAGGGAACCTAGTGTCAAGACACTCCGTTCCCTACTTTCTGCCGAATTTTGGAGGCATTGCGGGTTGAGAGGCAGAACTCAACGCCACGCTTTGTCTCGTCACCAGAGCGAAGAAATGGAAATATAAATTTAAGTAAATATTTCACCTCCTCCAGTGGGGATCAAACCCACAACCAGGCGATTTACAGTCACACTTTGTGCCCCTGCGCCACGACTAGCCTCAATAAATATTCATTATTTTACTTGTAAAAAACGTATAAAAACCGACTGTGGCGAGACTAGAATCTTTTTTTTTTCGAATTTGAAGGTAATGCTGTTATTCCTGCTGGGGTTTACAGCGGCACCGGGTAGGTAGAAGTGGAAGAGGGTATTCGATCCCTGAAACATTTGCAAACACTACGTGGCTGCTTGAAAGGATTCCGGCGACGATGAAGGTGTCCCTTGCGGGACTCGAACCTAGGCTTGCAGCCGTCGAACGGATTGGGGGGCATCTAATAAGGTTTCTCCGCTAAATGAGCCAAATTAAAGCAGATTTTCAACTGGCTTGTATGAATACAGCGGGGTGGTCCCCGCTGTGGACTCGGATCTACGTCTTTTGGATATATAAGTAAGTTGTATAAATAAGTTGAGATTTTTCTAAATCTCTAAAGATCTAAAATAAGTATTTCGTCGTAACTATATAGATAAGAAAGTATAGCTCAGAGGACAGACAGCTTGCATAGTTTCTAAGAGGCACGGATTCGAGCCCCGCTCATTTGTTTGCCACAACTATGATTTGTACAATAAACAAACATACAAAACAATAAAAAAAATTAACATACGTCTGGGTAAGTCTACAAGATATGAGATAGTGTCGTATATCCCTGGCGCGGCACTCTCGGCGCACGCGCGCCTTGGTGGCGGCGCACAGCGCCAGCGCGCGCTCCCACGACACCGACGTCTCGAACGACTCCGCTACCACGTCGCATTCCAGCGCTAAATCCTGAAATACAAACAAAAATATAAAATAAATGGCCTAGTTATTGGCATGGCTTAGTGGTCAGAGCGCCTGGTCGGTTTCCAGAAGGCGCGGGTTCGAATCCCGCTGCGTTCAAATTTTTATACGTTTTCTAAATAAGTATTATAAACAGTATCTTTAAATATATTAAATATAGTGTAACCGCTCGACTATCAAGTCGACGAAGCTTTTACGAACCATTTTTGAAAGTTCCTATATATGTATTATATATAAATCCTAATAAAGTTACTTTTTATATCCTTTCAGCTCCTGAACTTGATACCCATATTGTGGTATTCGACTTTTTTTTTCAAGTCCAAAGTCCAATGGTGTCCCACAGCCGCCATGCTGTTTTTAACGATCACCTATCTAAGAACGCTGATTTATTTATTTATTTAAAAAAGCTAACAAGCAAAACACTTACCCTAACATAAGCGATGACGAACGTCAACGTATAGCCGATTTCCCCGTTCTTAGCACCGCCGGGGACTCCCCCATACATTGCAGCTATCTCATTAAGTTTTCTCTCACTGTCACTGACACTGGCCACAGTACCCTCCATCAGGAGTGTCACAACACACAGTTTTAGAGGGTCGAAGCCTTTGATTTTAGTAATATAAAATCGTTTCAAGCCGTCTAGGAGCACTCCGCCCCACGATTGTTCCATTTTGAGGGCGTGCCCGAATCGAAACTGTAAAATGATTAAATTCAAGAATATCTTATTAGATAGATTATTTATAAATTAGTGATTTAGTATTTACTTTTATGTCTTTACTAATTTACAAATGATATTTGTTTATTAGTAATAGATAATTATGTATTGTCTAATAATAAGTTCTTTGATTTTCACAATAAAATAGTTTCATTTAAAATTATATATTGTCGTTTTATTTATTTACAATTAACTACATTTTTATTTCGTCGCTCTGGTGTTACGGCAGAGCGCGGGGTTAAGTTTCGCCATTCAAAACGCAAAACCTTCAGAATTCAGTCGATAGTGGGAACCGAAGTGTCTTAACATTAGGTTCTGTCTGCCTAACCTGCTGTGTGCGGGATAGAGCTTAAATCTGATTTTTAACAGTACGGTCTCACAAGTGCATGCTGTTCTTATATGAACTAAGAAGTCATATTTCTCGATAATATCGTTTTATATATATTATGTAATAATTAACATTTGTCTGTACAAAGTTAAAAATTACAAAAACATACAAAAATAAATACCTGTTCATTATCCATAAGGCGTATGCTGGAAGGCTGTAGCCTCTGCCTCGCTACTTCCCTTTCAAAATGAAAGCCGGACTCCCAGTTGGGGAACACCAGCGACCCGTAACGCACTAGTGGCGGTAATGGACGGATTTTTAATGTTACCTGAAATTACATTAATTAAATCAATCAATCAGCTTCACGTTGTATCCCGCATTTAGCAGGGTAGCCACAAGGAACCTAGAAAGTTTCCCTAGATAAGTACTACGACATTCCGTCATTGTCAGTAAAATTTACTTTTATTGTTGAGAAAATGAAGAAATGAAAATAATAAATATTTCATTCATCCAAGGTGAGAATCAAATTCCACAACTGACGCGTATACAGTCTAATCTAATGAATTATTTGTATAATATGGGAAGCTTTATAAAGCAATAGTTTGAATAATCGTTTTTTATTAAAAAAAAACCTAATATATTTAAAATCACAAATTAAAGATAAGATTACTATTAACTATACACAACTATTACTAAAATATTTAAAAAATAGTATTCTCCTTACATAGATGCTAACAACATACATATGGAGTGCTATAGCTCTAGGTTCCCAGGTTCCCTCGCCTTACTCTGCTCTGTGTGGGATACAGCGCATAATCTAAATTTAAATGAATGAACATTACCTCAGTCACAACACCTAGACACCCCTCAGATCCCATCACCACGTGCTCCCACTCGGGCCCGCAGGATATTCGAGGTACGCGACAACTTTTCTCTATTACACCACGCGGAGTAACTACCTGAAAATAAAATACGCGATTTTTATTAATTTTAACACAAAATATATATTGAAACTGGAGTGATTTTTTTAGTATTATAGCTTTTTATATATATAACGCAAAATTTTATACATTTTGTAGCTCGTAGTCACATGTTAATAAGAAAAACACAGTTTTATTTATAATGTTCATATAAATTTATAATTAGTTATAACATTAACAATGAAGCTGAGGCCAGTCGTGGTGCAGAGGCACGAAGGGTGACTGTAATCGCGACTGGTTGTGGGTTCGATTAACACTGGAGAAATTGAAATATTTATGTAAATTTATGTTTCTATTTCCTTGCTCTAGTGTCGAAGCAAAGTGCGTTGTTGAGTTCCGCCGCTTAACACGCAATGCCTCCAGTATTCGGCGGAAAGTGGCGAACGGAGTGTCGTAACTGTCTACCCTGCTGTGTACGGGATACAGCGTGAAGCTGATAAAAAAAATAAAGTGTAGGTCATTGCAATTATTCTTTAAAACATTTATCTTTAAAAAATGTAATACGTTTTTAAAGAAGACTTCGTTTGCCACTTTCTGCCGAATTCTGGAGGCATTGGGGATCGAAGATTTCGAGATACAATACAAGATAAACAAATATAAAGAATACATTCCCCCGACTGGGAATCGAACCCACAACAGACGTGTTTCAGACGCAGCGCGGCTGCACTACGAAGTATGAAATATTACCTACTTATATCAACTTACTTTAGTCTGTACAACGAGATCTTCAATATTGCCATACGTGTTTTTCTTCATACCACTGGCCCTGGTCGCGACCCACCCGCCTAAGGTCGAGAACTCAAAGGAGTCGGGCTCATGGCCGACCGTGAACCCTCGAGCTCTCATCTCTCTTTCCAAATCTTGGCCTACTATGCCGGACTGAAATTAATAAAATATATTATATATATATATATATGAGGCATTTCTAAATCATAAAAAAACTACGACAGTCTATGGATCGTTTATTAATTCCATTTTTGTCGGAATACAAATCATAATTTAAAATATATTTTCCTCATCATATGACAGTATCAAATATAAATATATATAAATATATTAAAAATACCTCTACTATATAGAAGCCGTCGTGTCGCAGTGGCATAAGCGTGTGCATAAACGCAACGGTTGGTTGGGGGTTCAATTACCACACAGGGGAATGAAATATTTAATATTTTTCGCTCTGGTAAGAAGGCAAAACGCAGCGTTGAATTGTATCACTTAACACGCAATGCCTCGAATATTCGGCGGAGAATACAGAACAGAGTGTATTAATACAAGGTTCTCAAGTCAGTTATTCGACTTTCTTAGGAATACTGAGAAAGTCTATAATAAGAAAGTCTGTAATATCAGCTTCACGCTGTATCCCGCACACAGCAGGGTAGGCAGAGGGAACCTAGTGTTAAGACACTCCGTTTCCCACTTTCCGCCGAGTTCTGGAGGCATTGCGTGTTAAGTGGCGGAACTCAACGCCGCACTCTCTAATAAAATCTATTTAGATATCTAGATAATTATCTTTAGTTATAAGCCTGGTTTAAGTAGCAGATAAATATAAAACTATTGATTAGCTCATAACTATGAAAAAGGCTAAAAAAAATACGGACCACGTGTCTGTAGTGTTTAGTTAAAATGTATTAGAGAAAAAAGTTAGCTACGCGAATTTTTTTTTAAAATACCTGTACTTTCGCCAACAATTGATCTTTATCCAGCCACAAGATAGAGTTCATATCACTAGTGTCTAGCACTAGAATGGGTCGAGGCTCGTTCTCTGGACAAGTCACTGCGCCTGACACAGAAGTTCCGCCTCCGAATGGAATGATCACGAAGTTGTATTTTGACGCACATTTTACTATTTGTTCTACCTAGAAAAGATTGATAGTTTGTAAGTATATTGGTAGAATTTGAAATATTTCAATATGCTTATATCATTCAGCTTCATGCTGTATCACGCACACAGGAAGGTAGGTAGAGGGAACGTAGTGTTAAGACACTCTGTTCTCCACTTTCCGCCGAATTCTGGAGGCATTGCGTGTTGAGTGGCGGAACTCACCACCGCCTTTTGCCTCGACGCCAGATCGAAGAAATGGAAATATAAAATTAAATAAATATTTCATTTCCTCGAGTAGAGATGGAACCCACAACTAGTCGGTTTAAAGTCACACTTTGTGCTCCAGTGCCACGACTGGCCTCATTTTATATATTAATTTGAAATTATTGGTTTAGATACTTATTGGTTTAGAAATTTAAACATCAGATTATATGTTATGATTTGGGAAAATTTTAATCTTTCCTTCTCTTGTCAATTGTAGGTAATACCACAAATGAACGCCGAGTGTTATATTTATATTAATTTAACTAAATGTTTCACGCTGTATCCCGCACACAGGTAGCACTAGGTAGAGGGAACCCAGTAATGTGATTTTTAACTAAACGTTATTTCAACCTATTTTACCCACCGTGCATATTATGTCCTGAAAAAAGTTATAAAGTTATAGGATGGATGTTTGTTCCACTTTAACGTAAAAACTACTAAACAGATTTAGATGAAACCGTACTGTAATATAATTTACATATCCAAATAAGACACAAGCTTTGATTTATGTAAAAATTTTATGTAATATGGTTTTAATTAAGTTTAAGCGGACAAAGTTACAACGGACAAGTTAGTAATAAATATTTTTGCAACTTACAAAATATAATTATATAATATAAAAAAAAAACAACTTCACGCTGTATCCCGCACACAGCAGGGTAGCCAGAGGGGACCTAGTGTTAAGACACTCCGTTCTCCACTTTCTGCTGAATTCTGGAAGCATTGCGTGTTGAGTGGCAGAACTGAGCCCCGCGCTTTGCCTCGACACCAGAGCGAAGAAAATATAAATTAAAATAAATATTTCATCCCCTCGAATTATAAAAAAAGAATACAAATATCAACACTCACCTCCTCATGGCACGTTGGCCAAATAACTCCATCAGGTATTCTAGGGAAGCTGTTCTGCCGCAAATGATAGATATCCTTTAAGGTCTGTCCGTGCGCTCGTATCAGTCTGTCCATACCATCAGTGCTGACCGGTGCTATACTTTTGAGTTCTAGTTTAATATCATTTGGCAATTGACTCTCTGGGAACGTTGTGGGTAACTTGGGTATTTTTGGCTCTCTCCCTATTTCTACGTCGAAATGTTCCTTTATCCATTCCTGAGCGTGCGGCAAGAATTTGCCTGATAGTAAATATCTGAAATAATTGTGATATCATTTAAAAAAAAACATATTTAAATCAAATATTTTTAAAAAAATATTTTTTTTAGATTTACATTGTTTCCAGTACATCACTAAAGGCTAGACAGAGACCTAGTGTTAAATCACTTCGTTCTTCGCTTTTCTTCCGAATTCGAATAAGAACGCCGCATTTTATTTTTACATACAAGATGCGCTGTTAATTCCAAAAGTGTGTGGTTAGGAATAATGTGCATCGACCGAGTTCGTAATTTCATACGCATAAAGAGCAAAAATGGCATAGATATAAATCAATCAAAAATCAGCTTCACGCTGTATCCCGCACACAGCAGGGTAGGCAGAGGGAACCTAGTGTTAAGACACTCCGTTCCCCACTTTCTGCCGATTTCTGGAGGCATTGTTTGTTGAGTGGCAGAACTCAACGCTGCGCTAAACCTCGACACCAGAGCGAAGAAATGGAAATATAAATTTAAGTAAATATTTCATCTCCTCGAGTGGGGATTGAACCCACAACCAGTCGGTTTTACAGTCACACCTCGTGCACTGCGCCACCACTGGCCTCAAATACTGAAAACTGGCGTAGATTATTTTATTATTTTTGATCAGTATTCAAGATTCGACGTCATATGACAAATTAAAAAATAATAAATTATTAAAATTTTCTTTAACAAAAATAGCCAACGATATCTATGCGCGATTAAAAAATAAAAAATGAATTGGTGATATTTTTGTAGGCAAAAACATTATTTAATATATGATTTCATAAACAGCTTAAATTTTCTTTCATATTTTGTAAAATCTAAACTAGGTTACCGTTTCACTCTTAATTTAACACGCCTGACTTAAAGCAATATTTAAATAATAATAGCTTAAAATATTCATACCCATATGTTGTAAAATGTTTGAGGCCATTCGTGGCGCGGCGGCAAAGTGTGACTGTAAAACCGACTAGTTGTGGGTTCTATCCCCACTCAAAGAGATGAAATATTTACTTAAATTTATATTTCCATTTCTTCTCTCTGGTGTCGAGGCGAAGCGCGGCGTTGAGTTTCTGCCACTCAACACGCAATGCCTCCAGAATTTGGCAGAAAGTGGGGAACGGAGTGTCTTAACACTAGGTTCCCTTTGTCTACCCTGCTGTGTGCGGGATACAGCGTGAAGCTGATTTGATTTGATGTTGTAAAATAGAGGTCAGCGTGGCGCAGGTGCACATGTTGTGGGTTCAATTCTCATTCAGGGAAATAAAATATGTAAGAGGTGAAGTGAGTTCCGTTACTCAACATACAATGCCTCGATAATTCAGCGGAAAGTGGAGAATGAAAGTGTCTTATTGAGAACGGAGAGTTAACTCTAGATTCCCAGGTTCCCTCTACGTGCGGTATACAGTGTTAGGAAAAAAATATTACAATACTAATAGTTACTTTTTTCCATATTGATTTTAAGCTTATGTTCACGTAAATTTGCTTTTTATTTAACGTCAAAGACAAGGGTACATCTATTATTCAGTCTATACTGTCCTACATAAGCGTAATCAATAAAGAAGGAATTATATAAGAATGATATAAATAAAAAATAAGGGTTTTATGAAAATAAAAATTGCTTTTAATTTTATTTATTTTTTAATTTTACTACATATTATAAGATATTAAATTGTTATTCTTATAAATAAATAAGAAACGATGTAACATTTTTTAATGATTTTTGTGATATGATTTACAAGATAATAATAAGTTTAAAGTATTATGGGAATGTTTATCTTCGTTTTAGTAAGAGAAAAAGCCAAAGTAAAGACAAACAATTTTGTTTACTATTTAAGCACAACACTATCTAATCTAAACAGAGGATCGGAGAAGCTTCAAAAATTTATGTATAAAATATTTTTCCGAGTGCTCTCGCAGCAATGCATACACGCTCAAAAACAAAACCAAATAATGATTTTAATGTTGTATATTTATTTATATCTAAATAGTTACTACATTTCAATGAATAAATTGATTTTTTAGTTTAAGGCTATATCCCGCATATAGCAGGGTGGGTGAGAGTACATGGGAAGGTAGTGTTATGACACTTGGTTCCCATTATGATATCCGTTTCCCACTTTCCGCCGAATACTGGAGGCATCGCTTGTTGAGTGGCGGCACTCAACGCCGTGATTTACCATAGCCTAGTAATAAAAAATTTCATACATATTAAATTTCTTTAATGGGAATCAAACCTACAACCTGTCGCATTACAGTCTTACGCTTGCGCCCCTGCGCCACCACAGACCCCAAAAAACCCAAGAGTTAAGTCTAAGAAATAAATCAAATAAAAAAATATTTCAGTTTAATATATTTCTAGTAAATTCTATCCAGAGCGTTAGTTCGGAGAGGAAGTTGCTACTTAGCTCGACCGCCCACGACCCAGTCGTATCTCGTTGACTCCACTTTCTTGTGACCCGCCTGATTGTTGCCTCGCAAATTGGTCGTGAATAGACAGACTATCATAATAATATGGCGAATTTAAAGTTTGCATTAAATTGAGAGACCAGTTGTGGCGTAGGGCCACAAAGTGTGACCGTAAACTGTTTGGGTTCGATTCCCACTCGATGAAATTACATATTAAATATTTCCATTTTCTTCACTCTGGTGTCGCAAGAAGGCGCGAATTCGGCGAAAAATGTGGAAGGGAGTTTATTAACATTTGGTTCACAGCTTGGCACACAGCAGGGTAGGCAGACGGAACTTAGTGTTAAGCCACTCCGTTCCCCACTTTCTGCCGAATTCTGGAGGCATTGCGCGTTGAGTGGTAGAACTCAACGCCGCGCTTTGCCTCGACACCAGAGCAAACAAATGAAAGTATAAATTTAAGTAAATATTTCATCTCCTCGAGTGGGGATTGAACCCACAATCAGTAGGTTTTACAGTCACATTTCATTTTTTTTATTTTTAATTATATGCTTTTTTGCATGCTAACATTTTATTTTTGTTAGAAGTATTTATAATTTTTATAGACAATTTATTAATTTTTACATTGCACATTCTTAATTTATTTAAAAAGAAATTTAAACAAAAATACTATGCGACAGTTTTATCTTATCAATATTTATAACACTTCACTTGATAAGATAGTAAATCTTGTTATTTAAAGTAAGTCTAGATTGTATAGTGTAGAATATCTATATATATAAAAGGACTTGTGCTGACTGACTGAGGTAAGACGCACGCAGAGCCGTAACCGCTGATGGTAGAAACGTGAAACTTAGGCAGATGTTTATTTTCATATTCTGGACATTCACTAAGAAGGTAATTTGAAAAATTTTAACCCTAAAGGGATGAAATAGGGGTTGAAAGTTTGTATGGAAAAAAATAATAATTTGCACCGATTTTTATAAAATTTGAAATTCATACTCTTAAAAATATTTCATTGAACACGTGTTTCATAGTTTTTTAGAATTCACCCTCTAAGGGTGCAAATAAGAGGTTGAAAGTTTATATGGAAAAATCTTTTAAACGCCACCGATTTTTATAAAAAAAATAAATTAATTAAAAATATTTTATTAAACAATTGTTTCGTGTTTTTTTTAGAATTCACCCCTAAGGGTGCAAATAAGCGGGCGAAGCTGCGCGCGCCCACTAGTAAATACATATGATAGTAGCATAGCTAAGAAATAAGACACTATACGGCTTAGTCTAGATTAATGTAATGATTATTGTAATATCACCTAACAGGGTAGGCAGATGGAACGTCCAAGTTTAGAGACATTGCGTGTTAATTGTGGAACTGAACGCCACGCAATGTCTTATTACCAGAGAGAGAATAAAAAAAAATTACTTCCTCGATTAGGAATCAAATCTACAACCATCACGCTAACAGACAGACGTGGTTCAGTCCATATCAGCACAGTTTTAAGTAAATTCTCATTTTCTATTTCCGTGGGTTTCCTCAACAATCTATTTCTATACATTAATTTTTTATATGTATTTAAAATTAACTTACCTATCTCCTGTAAAGCTAATTTTGTTGTCTATATTTCTAAACATAGAGTCCTTGTACCCCCATCCATACCATTTGAGCAGTTCTTGCCTGTAAAAATCAATAATGGGGTCTGAATTATAGATCACTTAATAATAGCAGGTCTAAGTTCATATGTAGAGCAATATTATTTAAAATTCTAAATAGCAGACTAGAGATATTATATTGATTATACAATATTTCTTTAATAAAAGAAAATAGTATTATTATTATTTTATTTGGAGTTCTTCAGCCCTTACTCTGAGACTTTAGTAGTAGACTATATGTCATTTGAAACTTTGGCTTAAGAGCGAGTGAAATTAAAATTACTCTTATTTTGTATCATAATTCAGCGGAAAATAAATCACTTCTTATCGTTAAGCACACAGAACTATTCCTCTTTTTTTAGCTTCACGCTTATATATAATCTTCAGCTATCTCGCACATTGCCGGCTAGGGAACCTGGGAACCTATTAAGACACTTCTATTTCCACTTACAACCGAATTCTGGAGTCATTGCCTGTTCGATTTATCTCGTTAGCAAAATATTAAATATTTCATTTCCTCGAGTGGGAATCGAATCCATAACACGTTGCGTTTAGTCGCACGGTTGTGCCCCTGCGCCACGACTGGCATAGATGGCATTTATTTATTATTATTTAAATTATTATTATTATTATGACATCCACTGCTGAAAATATGTCGCTATCTCTAGGATCTCCACGACGATCGGCTCAGCACTATCTCATCTTCAGAACACCGTTTACACTTAGATAATTCAAATCAAAAATTAAATTAAGAGATTTTATTTTAGATTTTTTTTGATTCTTCAGTAGCAAGTCACTCAATTTTTTTTCTATTTTTCATCTTTTTATTGTTATCGCGTGTAGGATGCAGATGCAGTAAGTTAATATTTATAAGAGATTTGAATAATCAATGATAGGGAAACGTTCATGAATCATGAATCATAGGAGGATGCAATGCTTTAAATTTTTAAGAGTACTTGCTCTTACTCTTAACTACGAACTTCCAGTACAACTACAATTTCTTATATATTTAAAAAATTAGATCAGCTTCACGCTGTATCCCGGACACAGCAGGGTAGGCAGAGGGAACATAGTGTTAAGACACTCCGTTCACAACTTTCTGCCGAATTCTGGAGGCATTGCGTGTTGAGTGGCAGAACTCAACGACGCGCTTAACCTCGACACCAGAGCGAAGAAATGGAAATATAAATTTAAGTAAATATTTCATCTCTTCGAGTGGGGATCGAAGCCACAACTAAACTCTTATAATATATTTATAAAAACATATCTAAATATAGACATACAACAAAATGTTTTATAAACATCTCATGTTGCAATGCACATGTTTATTTATTTATACACGACGTGCGAAGTAAATATTATTGTTTAATTGCTAACTTCTCCCGAATACATTCGTGACTTCGATGTGTGGCATTCAAAGTATATGTTGCAAGTGTAGTTGCTGTTGAATAACAGTAATACTTACTTAGAAATTGATTTGTTTAGAAAACGTATAAAAAATTGAACGAAGCAGGATTTGAACCCGCGTCTCTTGAAAATCGTCTATGCGTCCTGAACACTAAGCTATACGTTCTCATGTGGAATAACACTTTAAAAAATGCTAAGACATATTCAACAGTATTTTTTTTTTAGAATACTCTTTCAACTTGATTGACAAGCTAAATAACATAAACACCTACAAATAAATAGAAAAATATATTCCCATAAGTCTCTCATGGTTAGATTACCCTCTAACCATGTTTTTCTTATTTCTTTTGCAATTTAGTAATTTTAATATTTCACTTAAGCCCGTTTTAGATAGCATTCGTTATCGCAACAAATAGAAGGGCTATCAGTCACTTGCACACTTCCCTTATCGCAATATCTACCGTGACCCATATTTCTGTGAATATTTGGACAAATGTATCACATCGCTGATAAAATTTGCTAAGGTAATAAAAAAGTATATTACTTAAATATATGTATTTTTAGTTTTTAATATTACTTTTATTAATCTATATTAAGGCAAATATTTATGTATTTGCCTTAATTTAGATTTTTTCTTGTTCTTTCTTTGGTGTTTTCATGGGGGTCCACGATGGAAGGCTGCAACGTTCCACCTGTTACGTGCAACTCGCGAGAACGCACTGCTGGTGCGTACCCCCAGAACGACGCGCACAAGTGTGTCCTCGCTGGTGTGTCAAGTGGCGACGAGTGCGGCGTTGGGGATCGCCACCCAACACGCCATGTCCAGAACGGCGGGAGGTGGAGGACGGACGGTGGAGGACGGCTACGTGTGATATAAGAGGAGGGATGGAAGAAAAGTTGAATGAATTATTAGATGTGATGGATGAGAAAGATTTAGATGTTATTTGTGTGACTGAGACCAAGCGAAAAGGCAGTGATACGACGGATTTACCAGGCAGTCGTGTCGCTTTCAGGGCCGGCGTACCAAAGGGCGGGCGGGGCTGCCAAGCTGTAGGAATGTTATTGTACTTTCGGTTGCTTAGTGCAGATTACAAGCCGAAGACTACTTTGGGTTTCCTTTAAGCTGGGGATAGCAAGAGAATTCTTGTTAGCGGCGTATGCGCCAGTATCTTCAGCTCCGACAAAGTCTAGGGGTCAGAGACGTTCTAGGTAGCGTTAGAGGGAATGAAAAATTTATAATATGTGGTGATTTGAACGAATGGTTCGGAACTGTGCGAAGCGATTACGAAGGAGTGCTAGGTCAGTATGGTGACAAAGAGAATAAATGAAGCTGGAAAGCTTATATTGGAAATTTGCAACGCATGAAATTTATTTGTGGCAAGCACGATGTTTAACCACAAACAAATATTATCCAGGTACAATGTGAGCGGACCCTTGCAGCAGGTTGTAGTATCTTTACAGAGATCACTCAGCCTGCGTGCGAGTAGGAGCGAGCATTTCACTCTGGTTTGACATCCAATCGGATATTAAACAAGGATGCGCCACGTCAGCTTGGTTGTTCAATTTGTATTTGGTAAGCTGTCTCCAAAGAGTGAAACAAAGTGACATGGATTGAAAGTAGGTGATTTTAGTGTAAATTGTCTGCTCAGATGACGCAGTGCTCATGGCACCATCAGAATACGAGTTGCAGGCATTAGTCACCACTCTGAAAAAAGGGTGTGAAGCATGTTCAGTAGAGATGAAAGATACGAGATGGGTGCGGAAAGACGTATTGCTGCCGGCAACAGGGTTAACAGTGCCTTAGCTGAATGGATAAGACGGCGAAAAGTTAGCACAGCTGGACGGTTAGCCGTACACAATGCAGTTTTGGTACCGACGTTGTTATACGGCAGCGAAACGTGGGTATTACAGAAAAAGAATGAAAAATGAATACTGTGGAGATGCGTTCTCTTCGTAGGATATGCGGAGTCAGCTTAGCTGATCGAATCCGCAATGAAGAGATATAATGGCAGGCGTTTGTGGACGAGGCGGTATGTAGAGACCGTAGCGTTAGGCGCTCCGTTCTCTCTGACTCCGCTAGGGATACAGCGTGAAACTAGTTTAGTTTTTGGTAGAAATTTCACGTTTTCATTGCAAAATTGGTAAGTAGTTGTTGGTTGCGGATTGAATACCGACTCGGGATAATGTAAAGGTATATATTTAAAACGTTAAGAGTCCACCAGCCTAGCGATATAAAACGTGATTCTGCTTGCACATTTCTAGCAGCGGAAGACTTTGTTACGTTTTCTCTTCTACTTGCATACAATACAATGCATGAGTATAATATACAATTATTAAAACAATAATATGTATTAGAGAACAAGGCAAGGTAATGTAAATTATCAACAATTATATATTGATATAAAGCGTGAAGATATAAAAAAAATTACATAATGTAAGTAAAGAAAACAGTAATTATATTAAAATTAAATCAGCTTCACGCTGTATCCCGCACACAGCAGGGTAGGCAGAGGGATCCTAGTGTTAAGACACTCCATTCCCCACTTCATGCCGAAGTATGGAAGCATTGCGTGTTGAGTGGGGGAACTCAACGTCGTGCTTTTGGCTCGACACCAGAGCGAAGAAATGAAAATATTTCATATCATCGAATGGGGATCGAACCCACAACCAGTCGATTTTGCAGTCACACTTTGTGCGTCTGCGCCACGACTGGCCTCAAGTAATTAAATTTAAATAATAATCACTCTTACTACAACTAACTGACTAAACCAAGATATAAAGATATTACAAATCGAGATAAACAGCCAACGTAAGATTATGTATACGCACACTACGGCTGTGATTTACATTCGCTACGTATTGTTTCTCAGACATAGTTTGACATTGGCATGTTTTTAGCACTTATATGCAAGTATTGTTCAAATTATTTTATACATAAACTGTAATAAAATGAATTTTTGAGTTTTTTTATATTTATATAATTTTTTATATACATAGTCTAACTAGTTTTTTTTTTTAGTCTAACATGAAAAAAAATATATTTTGTACGTCCTTGTGCCTCACAAGGATGTGACTGTAATGCAAATGTTGTGGGTTCGATCCCCACTTGGGGTAGGAATACTTTTATTTCTTCGCTCTGGCACCAAGGCAAAAGCCTGGAGTCTGCCACTCAACAAGCAATGCCTCCAGAATTCGACAGAAAGTGGGGAACGGAGTTTCTTAACACTAGGTTCCCTCTGCCTACCCTGCTGTGTGCGGGATATAGCGTGAAGCTATTTTTTTTTATTTATTAGATAATACTAAACATATTAACATAGTCTGACACCTTGGTAATGCAATTAGGGTCTCTTACAACCTCATTTAGCACCTATTACTTGAGTATATAATAGAAATAAGTAAAATAAAATGTTGCATTAAGTTTGTTCAATGTAGAGAAGGGGGGATCCCCTTTAAAGGGAAGGTACAATAACAATTCTCGCGTAGGGGCACAGGTGTGAGACTATAAACGCGATACGTTATTTGTGACTTCGATTCTCTCTGGAAGAAATGAAATATTTAATGTTATTTTAATTTTTTCGCTCTGGTCGAGACAAATCGCGGCGTTGAGTTCCACCACTCTACTCTACAACCCTATATTACTCTACAACTCTACCACTCTACAACCTCAAGAATTCGCCGAAAAAAGTGCTCTCTGCCTATCATACTATAAAAGCTTAAAAATAAAAAAAGGAAAGGCTGGAAGAAGGGTGAAGGCATGTATAAACTGCTTTAAACGAAATTTAACGAGGTGTAATCAACCAATTAATATCACAAGTGTACAAATTTTTTTACGTTACATTTTTTTTAAGCTTCCGCTGTTTTCTTTATATAAGCTGGCAAGAGAAGGCACTTTTCGCTTTATTTTCGAGACATTACGTGGCGGAGCTCAACGCCGCCCTTGCCGCGTTAACCGAGCAAGGAGAAATGAAAATAACTAATTCTCAGGAGTGGAAGTGGAACCCACCACTGTGTTAACAATCAGACATTGCTGCTAAGCCTAGGTGGCATTTTCATTGGTGTTAACAATAGAAACTTGAATTTAAAGTATTTTAATGTATATTTTGCATTTTATTCGACTAACAGAGGAAGAAATGTACTTATTAAATATTTAGCGCAGGGGCACAATGTGTGACTGTAAACACGACTGGTTGTGGGTTCAAACCCCACTTAAAGAAATAAAATATTTACTTAAACTAATATTTCCATTTCTTGCTCTGGTATCCAGGCAAAGCGCGGCGTTGAGTTCCGCCACTCAACACGCTAAACCTCCAGAATTTTTAACACTAAGTTCCCTCTGCCTACCGTGCTGTGTTCGGGATACAGCGTGAAACTGTTTTTTTTTTATTCTATCAAATGAAGCTCACAACCGCCGCTTGTACAGTCGCAGTCGCTTTATGAACGTCTTCATATAAGTAATTCAATATATTTTTGCTAAGAAATCATATTGTGCATTGATATTTTATTTTTATACTGTTTCGTCCGTGCCGTCCCTTCAGGGGTTGGATATGTAATAAAAGGGGAGACCGACCCTATCAATATAACAACCCTTATCAACCCCGAGTACGTGCGGCCGTGTTTAAAAATTAGTATTTTTTTTATAATATTGAAAGAGAGTTCGATTTAATCGTTTGTAATATTTTTTTTATTTTTTTAATAGATACCCTACGTCCAATTTTTTTTTCTTTTTCTTAATAAGTACGATTGAAATATTTTACTGTTAAACAGTAGTTTCATATAACGCACGTGAGTCTTATAATTATTTGTATACAAATAATTATATTATTCAAGAAAGGCAAAGATGTACGTATGTTCATAGCAATTTTTCTTACTTTAGTGGTTTGAATGTTTTTCATCTTTGGCAAAATAGTTTATTATTTTTTAATCACCACGTCATACCGCTTGTCTGGTGCAACAATGACGTAATAGTATTTATTTATTTATTTTATTTTAATAATAATTATTTCAATAAATACGGAAGGACAAATATTGCTTCAGGAAATTTGATTGTGCCTCTTCTCTCCTCTGCAATATTTCAAATAGTGCAAATACGTCATTGTTGCAACAAATGAGCGAATTATGTAATTTATTTGATTTTATTTAAAAAGTAGAGTAGGCACCTTATAATTGAAAATACACTTTTTTGTTTGGGACTCGTTTTCATTATATTCATAAATATTTTTTATTTTTTATCTACATACCTCAGTAAATATATTTATTATTTTTGAAAATAATTTTCAAATTTTTTTTTCTATAATTGCTAATGCTTTTTCCTTCAAGTGCCAAATGATAAGATATATAAAACAATATTATCTACGTTATATGGCGATCTTGTATTACGACGAACGATTCCAAGAAACACATTTCTTTGTGAACATTTATGATAATTGTAATAAAAAATCTATTATTTATTGAGCGATGAAGTAAAGCGTTTTCAGGAATACTTTGCACCGTATTTATCTCTAGCTAAATTATATAGAAGCATCAGGCACATGTTAATATAAATTTGATATTTCTTCATTATAGCAAATTATGTTTGGCGGGAAAATGGATCAACGTTTATATTTGATGTAACGCTTCTAGCACCATTTGTTCTACTATTAAACACTTGGTATTTTTAGAAGAGCGCCCAGTTAATTATATCCTGAAAACTGGGACAGGTCACCCGGCATCGGATGTTAGTAATTAAATAACATGCACGTTACTTCCCTCGTATTAACCAAATAATATTTGCCAAATTATATTTAATTTTTTAAGATATTTGTGTATAATAATGCTTATAGATTATGATATGAATTTAAGAAATAACCAACCTCCGCCTAGGAATTGCACTTTTAACTTTGATAACAGTGTCACTTCCTTCTGCACAATTTTTCATTCTATCACTGAAACTATTTATTTTATTGCTCACGGTTTCTTTCTCTATTTTTTGATTAACGTCTTTAAGTTCTACCATGTCTTTCGGATTTGTTGTTACACCGTGTGACATTTTTACTTGAAGTCACGATTATAGATTTGTGTTCACTAACATTTGTTGCGAATTTTATAAATCGCGCAGCTCGCCGCGCACGTCCTGAAATTTTATGTCGATAAAGCAGTATGACATACAATGCAGCGACATCTGTTGATACATTTCTAAACCAACTGGAGTAGAATACGCAAAGCGGTTGCATTACAAATATAGATGTAGAATGATGTGAATAATAGATGGCGCTACTATATTAGGCAAATAAAACCAATAGTGTACTTTTAAAATGTTTATTTATTCGTACGTTACATATTTTAATATTTAAAATTATATGAGTTACATTATACTTATTTAAAGTACAATTTTAATGACTATAAATTACAATTCGTTCTTGAGTTGTTTTAAGCACCAAAGCTTATATCTTAAATGAAAAAAAAAATGAACGTTCAAATTTGGAGCCTCATATCGACACAAAACAGAGACAATTTTTTTTTTTTTTAGTAAGGTACATTAACTGAATTTTTATGGCTACACAAAAGTGTTTTTTATAAAATTGTCTCTATTTAGAAGCACACAACTTTCGTATACATCTAACCTATTTGTGGCATCGTATTCTTAAACTATAATAATTTAAATTCGTGTCGCAGTCTTAATAAAACACCTGAGCACCTATCCGTTACTTATTTTTCTAGAATATTTCTATTTACAGGAGTAAATCCTCTAAGATACAATAGGTATATAGTTTACAATGAAATTATAAAATATCAATTTGAGTTTCCTTTTCTTTATGTAAAAAGGTAAAAGTTAAATAATTATTCACTTTTTAAACGATTTATACGTTAAGAATATTATATGATTAAAATTAAATTGAATATTTATTTAGCTGGCCTTGTTTATACTTTTATTTCTATTTTTTTTAATTACATCTAAAGTATAACGCAATAGTTATATGTTATTGTGAAATAAGCTCGTCTTAAGCACAAATACTTAATTAATGTTTGAAGAATATAGAATAGATATTGATTAAATGCAAAATTTATTATTATTTAAATGTTATTGCATTAATTATTTCTGGCCCTTGTTCGATTATACAGAATAGTTTTTTTTTATATAGTTAGCTTAGTTACCAAAAACAAAATAACAAAATAAAAGTTTGTGTTTGGACAATTTTTTATTTAATTTTTGTGTTTGGAAAATTTTATGTTTATTAAAAATGATAATACTTTTGTATTGAGTTCTATATTTATTATAATTATTATTTTATTATAATTATTATTACTTGCGTTATTTATTTTTAATTAATATTACTAAAAGAGGCTTATCTAAAAAATGCAATAACATTACTTCTATCTACATATAATAATAGAATACATTTATATATTAACATAATTAAGGCAGTAACCTATGATACTCGGCGGCGTGCTTGTCCTTGTCAATCACATAAAAGGATTTGGGCTTTCCGTTACCAGAAAAATATTTTCTAAAGGAAGTCTTCTTAGAGGGCACATAATATGCCAGAGCATCTAAAGAATTAGGATGATTGATTTTAGGCCAAGTTGGTGTACTTTCAACATTTACCACATCATCATCAAATCTTGCCTGAGGGCGATTTTTGGCGAGTTTTTGTAGAACTGGTAAATTCCAATGGTAAACACGAGCTGGTTTTCCGTTGCTCGTCATTTGTAAGGGTAAAGTTCTTGCTGAGGCTGGGGCTGGGTCGACGTGGCTGTAGTAACTTGTGTTTGGTGGCAGTTTTATGACGTACATTCTGGAGTCGCCGGTGGCATGCCGTCTGCCCTGTTCAGCGAGCCGTTTCCTATGGTGTGCAGCTGGAACTCTCAACTTTCTTAGACCCAGGGAACTGAGGAGCTCATGAGTCGTTGGGTCCTTCTTATCTAATGTGAGATTGTCGGTGTTAGACGACGCAGTTGCGGCGTAAGTCACTACTACTGCGAGTAGCAGTGTTGCCGATCTGTAACAAATAAAGTTAAATATTAATATTTTTGTTTAGGTTATAAATATAATAAAATCTGTATAATGAGGCCAGTCGTGGCGCAGGGTCACAAAGTGTCACTATAAACGCGACTGGTTGTAGGTTCGATCGCCACTCAAGCAATTAAATATTTAATTAAAATTTATATTTTCATTGCTTCGTCCTGGTGTCGAGGCAAAGTGCGGCGTTGATTTCCGCTACTCAACACGCAATGCTTTGAAAAATTCGGCGAAAAGTGAGGAGTGTCTAAGTTTTAACATTAAGTTCTATTTTTCAATATAGCGTGAAGCTGATTTTAATTTTAATTTGTTTAAATTTCAAATGTAAAATATATGGATATCCACAAAATCAATACAAATATATATATACGTACTAAATCTACGCGTAGGCAAATATTGAACACGTAGAAGAGTAAACAAGGCGCTGTTAGAAGCTTTTATTTTAGTAACAAGAACAATGGGTCACTTTACGATATATTTACTGTATTTTCACCTTTTTTACTTAATGACATAGGAACTATGCTTGAGTTCTCATACATTGACTATCTTTTCAAGTTGTTTACAATGTTCTCTTAGAGAATACTCTCAGCGGGCTAAGTCGTGTCCCCGTTGTATGGCCGTTCTCATGTCTTCAAAGCAATTAGCATACTCTATGGAGTTATGTTGATAAAGGTTTAAGTGTAATATTTATTTTTGATTTTAGTTTAATATTTTGTTAAACAAAATATGAGTGCCTAGTTAGAAAAGTTTATTTATATATAAATCAGCTTCACGCTGTATCCCGCACACGGCAGTGTCGACAGATTGAACATAGTGAAAAGACACTCCGTTACCCACTTTCCGCCGAATTCTGGAGGCATTGCGTGTTGAGTGGCGGAACTCAATGCCGCACTTACCTTCGACACCAGAGCGGAGAAATATATAAATAATTTAAAAATAAATATCTAATTTCCTCGAGTGGGGATCGAACCCACAACCAGTCGTTTACAGTAACACTCTTGTGCCCCTGCGCCACTACTGGCCTCGTCGATGTCTTAATGCAGTGTTAATTTATTATTTGCGGTTTAGATTCAATTATGTACTATATCAAATCAAATCAGCTTCACGTTGTATCCCGCACACAGCAGGGTAGGCAGAGGGAACCTAGGGTCAAGACACTCAGTTCTCCACTTTCTGCCGAATTCTGGAGGCACTGCGTGTTGAGTGGCAGAACTCAAAGCCGCGCTTTGCCTCGACACCAGAGCGAAGAAATGGAAATATATTATTTAAGTAAATATTTCATCTCATCGAGTGGGGATCGAACCCACAACCAGTCGGCTTTACAGTCACACTTTGTGCCGCTGCGCCACGACTGGTCAAAATGTACGAAATTTTTTCACTATTTAGTCACTTCTAACATGTATGTGGGAGCTGATATGATGAATATAATTTTAAAATCTATGTAACGATACACAAATTGAAAGTTAAAACAATTGTTGTTATATTGAAAACGGAGAATTGAGTCACTCCTTTTTATCACGCACGAAATTATGATATAAAATCTATTACAGATATGTTACGAAACACCAAAGTAGGGTACATTACTCCTTATTATTATGTTCACAAAACCATAAAACGTAAGTTATCTTTGGCATGTACATAAAACTGGTATTCTAAAAGATATATACAATCACACGAAATATTTAAATATAGCGTTAAATTCTTTACTTATTAACAAAATATATTTTTTAAGGTTAGTCTTAGCGCAGGGACACTAGCTATCTGTAAATGCGACAGGTGGTGGGTTCGTTTCCCACTCGTGGAGATGAAATGTTTAATATTGTCATTGAATCGCTCCGTTAACGACGCAAAGCGCGGCGTTGAGTTCCGCTACTCAACACGTAATGTCCCCAGAATTTGGCCCCCAGAATTTGAAAAAGGGGAACCGAAATGTCAACGTTAACAATAGATTTCCAAGTGGCCTCTGCGTACCCTGAAACACTTGCTGTCATTTACAGCCACGTGTCTGTGTTGAGTAAATGACGATAATAGCTGATGGTTAGCTTGATGCTCTATACTTTGCGTTTAGAAATTAATCACCGTAACAAAATGCACTCCATACTAAACCTTCATTAACTTAACAAGAAATGTATTGTGCTATATTATGATATTAGAAAGGAATATGTGCCTAGTGCCAACAAGAGTATTGGTTGTGGGTTCGATTCCCACTCGAGGGAATGTATTATTATTTGTTAATCGCTCCGACGTTGAGTTCCGCCACTTAACACGCAATGGCTAAAAAAATGGGCGTAAAGTGGGGTAAATGGAGCGTTTTAACACTAGATTGCCTCTGAGACATCCTCTCATAAACGAACCTAAACAGAAGTTTTGTATAAGTTGTTCTGGTGGGTCTTAGTATCTACGTAGATGATTATATATTTAAAAATTAATATATTTACTCATATAAACTAAAAAAAGCTGTTTGCTTAACATTAGGTACTAATATACAATGAAAATAAAAATCCTGTAATATTGAATTTGCTTTTTTTAGGAACTCTTTCTAGAACGAAAAAATAATTTTCTATAATGCATCACTTGGAGAAAAGACCAAGAAAAAGAATGTAATAGTATTGTATAACAAAGCTTATTATCCTTTTATCGAATAAGAGCGCAGTCGTGGCTCAGGGGCATATGCACGTGACTGTGAACGCTACAGGTTGTGGGTTCCATTCCCACTCGAGGAAATAAAATATTTATTATTTTTATTTTTTCGCTCGGATGTCGCGGCGTCGAGCCCTGCCACTCAACACGAATAACATGTCTCTAGAATTTGACGATAAGTGGGCAGCGGAATGTCTTAACACTAGGCTTCCTCTGCCTACCCTGCTACATGCGAAAAACAGCGTGAAAAAAAAGTCAGGCATTATTATTTTCTGATGTAGTATAGTTATGTGTTAAAATGATTATCATTTTTTTATTTTCTATAAGTAAATATTTCATTCCCTCGAATAGGGATCGAACCCCCAACCGTTAGAATCGGATCCTTGTACCCCTGCGCCACGATGGCCTCGAATAAAATGATTATGAAATCGCATATACCCACTCAGTATATTAAATACACCTGTAGCATTAATCAAAACAGAATATTAAAAGAAGCTATGCATTTTTATGGATTTTATGCGAGCGTTTCATTTCAGGTTCCATTTATATAAATATTTTTTTAATATAAGCACGTTCTTTTATTTTCCTTCCTCTCTTATTATAATTGCTTCCTGCGAGTCCTAGACTGCTGACTATTAAAAGATAAAAATATTTTAAATTCTCTACTCGAGAATACAAATAGGACCTAATAAATACCTTCATACAGTAGAAATGTGGTAAATTGCTGACTAAACGGCTTGTTTTTCTACATTTTATTATAGCATTCATTCTTTTTCCCTTGTTTGTGAAATGCTTAAAGTTATGTTTTATAATTTACGCAATAAAATACCAGCCATAATTTGTCGCGACGACGTTTAGTTAGTAACTTAATAAAAAATAATATAAGGCAGTTAGTTGTAAAACGAAAATAATTGTATGTATAGAGTACAATTTAATGTATATATTATATGTACATTTTGATGATTTTGTATGGAGTTCCACTACTAAATGTCTATTATTTTTCGTTTTTACTTATTAAAGCTTGGTAATTTCCAAGGCGTCTTCTGTCTGGACTTGATTTTTATATTAAAATCTTATAGAAAAAAAAAAATCTTTTTATTTTCAGCTTCACGCTGTATCCCTCACACAGCAGTACAGCAGGGTAGTCAAATTGTCAAGCCTTTCACAGATTACTGGGTCCTCAACGATTTCGACTTTATTTTATATGTGATGAAATGGTTCAAGCTGATGCTGAGGTGCACCAAGCCCAACGATGAGAACTGTATTTCATATAAAGCCTCTCTAATATATCTTCTCTACGTGTCACGCCGAAAAATTTGTGGGAACATGGAGTAAGTAAAATAACATACTTATTTAGAAAACGTATAAAAATTTTAACGTAGCTGAACTCGAACCGCCTTCTGGAAACCCACCACGTCGGTTTCTCTAAATATGTATTTTTCTTTCCTAAGTGTGGAATAATACTTTAAAAATATAAAAAATAAATTTAACATATATTTTATTTTAAACATTCAAATTTATTCTTAAATATATGAGATAAATGAAGTATTATTTTAAATCCCTTGATAAAGCGAAGTAACCTGATCAATTACCACGTTAAACGCGGGATGATTCTGCTAAAAGATTATGCTATACCAGTTAAGAATCTCCGTGCATAATCTATTATGGCTTTATAATTATAGTTTATACACGTTCTACGAGAAACTTACGTAGTTTACTCTTTAATATATTTAATATTTTAGTTTTAAATAGTTTTCTTCCAATTTTTTTATAAATTTGTTTTCTAAAGTCAAATCACGTTTCACGTTTTATCACGCACACAGCAGCCTAGGGTGCGGGTTAGTGTTAAGACACTGACCCGCACTTTCCATGCAGTTTTTGTGGCATTGCGTTCTGATTGGCGGAACTTAACGCCGCGCTTTCCGTTGACGCCAAAGCGAAGAATTGAAAATATAAATTTGAATAAATATCTCATCTCCTCGAATGTGGATCGAGCCCACAACCAGTTGTGTTAACAGTCATACACTTGTGCCCCTGCGTAATTTTAAAATTTCGAATACGAATCCTACTAATGTAATAAATGAAAATTTGTGCTGATGAATGTATGTTTGTTCCAATTTCCTAAAACTTACCGAATTTAAAAATAATATATTTAAATATATTCATTTTAAATCTTATTAGGTCTTATAATTGTTGTAGATTAGACGATCATGCAAGCAATATAATAAATATTCAAAATCTTATGGTGTTTGGAACGTGAGAAAATTCTTTAACCCGAATTATTGAGAAAGAAAAGCTTTTACGCGTTTCATCAATGGAATGAGGTTAAGTGCTTTTCATGTTAAATGTAATAATTTATTTATAGGTATTAATGAAAAATACAAGCAACGTCTTTCTTGCATCGCTTGAATAAAACAATAAAATTATATTTTTTAGTTCGTTTTTTAACTTTTAGGTTCACGCAGCCTCTCGCAGTTAGAGCAGGTTGAGCAGAGGAAACCTGGGAACCTAGTGTTAGGACACTCCGTTCTCCTTTTAGATACCGAACCCTAAAAAAAATACCTGTGAGAATAAACACAGCAAAAAGATAAAAAGTTCCGTAATATAAAACAGTTTACAAGAGTATAATGTGTGTCTGGGAATCAATAAGCTCGCGTGCTTAGATGTAATAACCTTTTTTTAATCTATGCTAATTATAAAGTCAGTATTTATAGATATAATAACTTTTTTATGAGCAAAAAGAAATTCCTTTTTAATTACTTACTTGTTTTTTATTTTAAATACTAAGAGCCTGTTTAAGTGTTATAAAATATGAAAGGCATGTTAAATTGACTTTGTCTTTTTCATTTTCATTGTAGTGATTTTATGACTTCTTTACGTTGCTTTGTTGCATATATACAATGTAGTGTATTCTATTTATTTAAAATATAAAAGAGAAACGTTAATGACGGCGAAAAGCGCGGCGTTGAGTTCCACCACTCAACACACAATGGATCGAAAAAATTGCGGAAAGTAGGGAGGGAGCAGAGTGTCTTTACAATAGGTTCCTACTGCCTACCCTGCCTGAGGTATATAGGTAGAACCATATGTGTTATGTACTTAAATAAATTATTATTTTTCTTTGTAAAATTTTTACAGGATCTTACATTCTATTAGGTTGAGTTTCGCTGTAGATTTGCGTTACTTAATGAGTTTACAATATTTTAAAGTTTTATTCACATGATTAATTTATACTTAAAAGCTTATTGTAATAAGGCGAGAGCACTTTGATATCATATTAATAATGTAAATGTGAATGTAAGTTGTTTGTTACGCTTTCACACCAAAACTACTCAACCGATTATCATGAAACTTTTTACACATATTCTTAGACCTATTAGAAAGGATATAGGATATTTTTAATAAAAAAAAAATGTGTCTCTTGTATTCTTTATAAAGCTTTTCGGCGTTATGTATGCAATAATCTAAATTTATATCCGTACGTAAAAATTCAATCAATTTTCAAGGTTTCAAATGAAAAGTATAATATTAGGGCCGGAGTGTCTTAACACTAGGTTTCCCCTGTCTATTCTGCTGTGTGGGATACAAAGTGAAACGAAAACAAAATAAAAAACAGTAAATAAAAAATCTAGGAGATGAAATATTTACTTAAATGTATATTTCCATTTCTTTGCTCCGGTGTGGAGGTTAAGCGCTGCGTTGAGTTCTGCCACTCAACACGCAATGCCTCCAGAATTCGGCAGAAAGTGGGGGAACAGAGTGTCTTAACACTAGGTTCCCTAGGTATAGGTGCGAGATACAGCGTGGAGCTGATTTATATATTTTTTTTAAATAAAAAATCGTAATATGGCAGCACCAAGCATCTCGGACGGTACATTTAATCATTAACCATCAAACTTCACATGTGATTAGCACAGCCATTAACACAATAATGTTGTTCGAAGCAACAATTTTATCCATCTTTACATGTTATACAGCACATAATATCGAGTATCGACGTTAATCGCTCAGCATGTACCTCTTTTAGCTGGAGGGCGGGATCCGTTGACTAATCTGGCATCAATTGTATGGAAAGTCCCGTTCCGTTGGATCATTCCCACAGTATATTAAGTAGTTAAATGAGGCTATCGTTGTTTACAGTTTTGAAGAATAAATAGATAAATGTTAATTGAGAAAACGAATAAATGTTGGGTTGATTCGGTTTTGGTTTTGGTCACCAAAATGTCAGTCGTGGTGCAGCGGCACGAGGTGTGACTGCAAAACCGACTGGTTGTGGGTTCGATCCCCACTCGAGGAGATGAAATATTTACTTAAATTTATATTTCCATTTCTTCGCTCTGGTATCGAGGTTAAGCGCGGCGTTGAGTTCTGCCACTTAACACGCAATGCCTCCAGAAATCGGCAGAAAGTGTCTTAACACTAGGTTCCCTCTGCCTACCCTGCTGTGTGTGGGAAACAGCGTGAAGCTGATTTAATTTAAATTAGCATCACGCTGTATCCCGCACCTATTTAAATAAATATATTTTTTCTAATTATAATTGGGAACTGACTAAATGACTGTCTAAATAGCTCACTATTTAGGTGTTATTTTATGACACTTTACTATCAGTCTTACTCAAACATATAACACGTATCTCTCAGTTTCCATGACATGTTTCCGAGACATTGGAAATCGAATCGAACCCATGACCATCGCCTTTACAGCCAGACGCTGTTCTCCTCCATCTTTTATATGTTATATAGCTTCACGCTGTATACCGCACACAGCAGGGTACTCAGAGGGAACCTAGTGTTAAGACACCATTCCCCACTATGCGCCTAATTTTGGAGGCGTGTTGAGTAGAGGAACTCAACGCCGCTCTTTGCCTCGACTCCAGAGCGAAGAAATAGAAATAAAAATTGAAATAAATTTATATTTTAAATAAAATCCTCGAGTGGGGATCGAACCCACAATCGTCGCGTTACAGTGCACCCTTGTGCCCCTGGGCCACGACAGCCTCAATCTATCTTTTATGTTATTTGGTATTTATATTACACACTAATTGACATCTCGAGAGTGATTACTAAAGTAAGTTAAGTAAATAGTTATTTATGTCCACGTATTTGTGAGTGGGGGCCCACGCGTGGGCGTTGCAGTGACCGCGTGACCTCCTCGCAGGTCAGATTGCGGTCAACGCACTTGCGTGAAATGTCGCGGGTTTGTATGCCTCAAGATGAGGTTTGTTGTTTAGAATTAAACAACAAAATTATAAATTAAGTTATTACATATGTTATTACAAAGTTATATTAAGTTAAACAACGTAAATAATCTAAGGACTTTTAGTTAAAACCAAATTTAAACAAAAAGAAGAAAAAACGATGTAAAATTAAACTAACATATTTAAAGGAACGTAAGTATATGGATGCCTCTAGAAATCGGCAGAAAGTGCGGAACAGAGTGTCTTAACACTAGGTTCCCTTTGCCTACCCTGCTGTGTGTGGGATAGCGTGAAGCTTAAAAAAAAAGTATATGGATACTTCGCGACGTACTGCAATGTCTGGTTTATTGGCGATATAAAGCGCTCTATTAAAAATATAGAGTTGATCTCTTTGTGGCTGCATCCACTATCAAAAGATATATTTTCAAAAGATAAAATCAATTTATTTTAGACAATTAAATAAATATGGTGTATTTGATTTACCACTAAGAGAATGATCTATTTAAATTAATTTAATTTATCTTTTAATTAGTTATGTTTCAATATGCTTTGTGCAACATCACTATGTAAGCGAAAACACAAAAGATATAAAATTTTACTTATGTAGAAAACGTATAAAAATTTGAACGTAGCGGGACTCAAACCCGCGTCTCCTGGAAACCGACCAGGCGCTCTGACCACTGAGCCATACGTTCTCGTTTTTTGAGAACGTATGGCCTAGTGGTCAGTCAGTTCGAGTCCCGCTACGTTCAAATTTTTATACGTTTTCTAAATACGTACTTTTCTTTCCTAAGTGTGGAATAATATTTTAAAAATGTTTAAAAATATATAAAATTTTCTCTAGAATCTAATATAAAGTTTTCTCCGCCAACCCTACTATTATGCATAATGAAAAAATATGCCTGCCATAATTTTGCAGTTGCATTTTGTTTACGTTTTACGACTTTATTTATAGAAAAGATGTTTTAGTGCTCTTTTTTATTCCGCAACGTCGGTCAACGTTCGTCGCACAACCGCAGCTTCTTAATTTACCATCCTCGACTGGTTCAAAGTACTTACCCAGTGTAAGAAAGTTACTTAGTTTTTCTCATTATATTCTTTCAAAGTAATAGTTTGTATTTTATAGTAGTTTCTTACTGATAACTAAATGAAGTTGAGGCCTGAAGTGCGTCTGTAAACGCGAGAGGTTCTGGGTTCGATTCTCAGTCGAGTAAATGAAATATTTCACATTTTTATTTCTTTGCTCTGGTGTCGAAGCAAAGCGCGGTGTTGATTTCTGCCACTCACACACGCAATACCTCCAGTATTCGGCGAAAAGTGGGGAATGGAGTATCTTAAGTCTTAACACTAGGTTCCCTCTGCCTACCCTGCTACAGGCTGAAGCTGTATATATGTATGTATACAGGTATAGCTAATTTATTCTAGTATCCAAAGTCGTTAACTTTTAAATGTGGCTTTTCTAAATATTAGTAATGTAAATGTAATGTAAAGCTGATTTAATTTTGATTTTTTAGTAATGTAATAATATAAAAAAAAATTAAATTTAAATTAGCTTCACGCTGTATCCCGCACACAGCAGGGTAGGCAGAGGGAACCTAGTGTTAAGACACTCCGTTCCCCACTTTCTGCCGGATTCTGGAGGCATTGCGTGTTGAGTGGCAGAACTCAACGCCGCGCTTAACCTCGATACCAGAGCGAAGAAATGGAAATATAAATTTAAGTAAATATTTCATCTCCTCGAGTGGGGATCGAACCCACAACCAGTCGATTTTGCAGTCACACCTCGTGCCGCTGCGCCACGACCGGCCTCGTATGTAATAATATATATTTTTTATTTCATGTTAATAGACTGTAGTGTAAGTATATAATATTAATATTATATACTTACACTACAAGACTTTCAGACAAAGATTTATTACGATTTACGATCAATCACACAAATCAACTTTCACTTTTCACTTTTCTTGTTCCGATTTCTGCATTCGGATTCACGGGCAATTAGCAATACGATTTTTTCAAGTACTTGATGAGATTTATATACGTATGTGTAAATTGGAAAGTGATTTAATAATATATAATGTTTGTTATGTTTTGAAGCATAGTAAATATAACTTATACGAGTCTGTATTAATATATACGATATGAAAAATAAAATATATAAGATTTAGGGAAGTATTTGCAATATGCGATCAATGAATATGCGAAAAATAATTTAAATAAATATATTTTTTTTAGGATATGTGGCAAACATATAGATATTTTGCTATATTATATTTGAAACTTTTTAAGATTGTTAGTAAAAAAGCATACCCAAGCGGAAGGACTTGAGTGAACTTCATTTCGACAAAACAAAGTTGGGTCCCGTCAGGTTCACGCACACAACAGAGTAGCCAAAGGGAGCCTAGTGTTAAGACACTCCGTACCCCATTTTCCGCCGTATACTGGTTGCGCTTTGCCTCTACACCAAAACGAAAAAATGAAAATGTAAATTTAAATAAATATTTCACTTCCTCGAGACGGGATCGAATTCACAACCAGTTGCTTTTACATCACACATTTGTGCCCCTGCGCCACGACTGGTCTCTGGGTTCCGTCACTCAACTAAATGTATTGAGGTCAGGCGGCATGAAGTGTGACTGTAAAACCGACTGGTCGTGGGTTCGATCCCCACTCGAGGAGATGAAATATTTACTTAAATTTATATTTCCATTTTTTCGCTCTGGTGTCGAGGGTAAGCGCGGCGTTGAGTTTTGCCACTGAGAAAGTGGGGAACTGAGTGTCTTAACACTAGGCTCCCTCTGCCTACCTTGCTGTGCGCGGGATACAGCGTGAACCAAAAAAAAATTAAATGTAAAAAAAAAAGTTCGCAACTCTAAAATGCTATTTATCTCATCAATTCTTGCTTCTCCAACATATTCACAGTAATGGCTATATAGTAATTAACTCGCATATTGAATATTCATATAAACAAGATTAAAACGTTAACACAAAACGATACTGTAATTATATATTAATAACTAAAGCGTAATGCCATTTTAAAACGCTTCTTCTTTATGCTTGAGTAAATATTGAAGATCTCGCGTGCTCCGTTTGTTTCTTTTTTACTATTTCACATTTAGTTTGGTCCTATAATTAATGCAAAAAATAGCTTTAAGTCACATTATATATTTTTTTAAAAATCATAGATGAGCGTTTAGTGCTTAACCTTTTTTTTCAGTTTTATATAAAACCTCTTTAAATATATCATATTTAAATTCTTAGGTTTTAATTGGCTAGTAATGATGGCCTAAATACAAAAGTAACAACATTTTTGGTATTTAAGTCATCGAGGCGCAATGTAAATATAATATAAGAATAGATCGCGGGTTCGACCTCCAACTGATTAATTTCATTTTTCGGCTCTAGTAGACAAACTGTGGTGTTGAGTTCCACAAATCAACACACAGTATGTTAGGAAATATAAAAACGGAATGTCTTAACACCGCATCTATCGCAGCACAACAAATATAACCAAAAAAAGCCTTAGGTATCTTTCTAGTCTATATCTAAATTAAATGTTTCCGATTTGAAATAAAAAAAATAAATAAATCAGCTTCACGCTGTATCCCGCACACAGCAGGGTAGGCAGAGGGAACCTAGTGTTAAGACACTCCGTTCCCCACTTTCAGTCGAATTCTGGAGGCATTGCGTGTTGAGTGGCAGAACTCAACGCCTCGCTTAACCCCGACACAACAACAATTGGAAATATAAATTTAAGTAAATATTTCATCTCCTCTAGTGGGGCTCGAACCCACAACCAGTCGGTTTTACAGTCACACCTGTTGCCGCTGCGCCACGACTGGCCTCCTATTTTAAAACTTAATGATTTGTCCAAATGCCATTAAAATTTACAATTATATGTGTTTGTCTGCGTCAGATTTCTCTTGACAATTACATTTCTCTTTGCTAAAATACATAATTTACACGAAATTCTTTTTAAGTGACATCTCGTTGTCGACATCACCGACACGCACAGGCACTTGTTGACGTTGTTAGCGACTCCGGTGACGTTAAATCATTATTTAGAGCAGACAGCTTAGAACTGTTAAGTATATTTATATGAACAATTTCTCTATCTTCGTTTTACAGCAATTTAAGTAAGCGGTTTTTTTTTCATGTGGATCGGTTAGTTTTTTGTACCTTATAATAAAGTATTTATGATTTTTTTTCAGCTTCACGCTATAACCCGCACCTAGCAGGGTACCCAGAGGGAACCTAGTGTTAAGACACTCCTTGATTATTTTGCGTAATATATACACAGCTCGTTTTTCAATTTATCAAGAGATTCTACCACGTGTGTTTATCATTAACAAAACTATTATAAATATATTAAAAGTAACATTAAATAAATTATTAACTTTATAAAAATTTTGCACCCAAATGTTAAATAATTTAAATGAGAAAAAATTGCTAAAAAAATTGCTAAAATATTTTTAAACATTCATATAATTTGCCGACCCTACTTACATTAACCGTCACGAGCTATTAAGTTTATATTTAGAGTAAAATATAGACAAAACCACAGGTTCACTTAATGTCACTTAATATTATATCATTATTTCGATGTCGTATTATTAACGTTATATTTGATTATACAGACGATTTCATTATTAAATGAATAACTATAGTTTTTTATAGCATTATGGTGTGTCCTGCACATAACAGGGTAGGCAGAGGGGACCTGGGAACCTTGTGTTAAGACGATCTGTTCCAATAAGTCACTTCGATTTCCAACATAGACCGAATTGTAAAGGCGTTTTTTTTGAACGGTGAGTGGCGGAAGCAGCTTGCGCTTTGGCTCGTTACCAGAGCGATTGTAAATATTGAATATTTCATTGCCTCGAGCGGGAATCGAACCCACAACGCACTATGGGTAATCGAGGTCTGTATCAGATCAAAAATCGATAACTTTTTTATTTGTTAAGATAAACAATTGAATTTTTGCA
>JAATLQ010020226.1:0-23019 GCA_013421005.1 Heliconius erato x Heliconius himera | reverse complement strand
ATGTTGTTTACTATTTTTAATTTCAATAAGTTATATAGAAGATTAGTAGCACAGATTTAAAATTACGGTACTAAAAAATTCTTGCAGTGTAACGACTCGCCGCCCACCACGCGTCCCCCTGCGATCCACAACCTTTTGCTTATAAAAATGGATCCGCCGCACCCGCCTGGCTTCTTTCCCCCGGGCATGGAAGGAAGGCCTGCTCATGATGTTGCCCAAGGTTGGGAAGAGCCCGCAGCCTGTGGGATACCGATCTATAACCCTCCTTAGCGCGGTCGCCAAGCTGTTCGGGAAGTTATTCCTCTCACTTCTCCAGTCGCACATCCACCCACGAAGCGAGCAGTTTGGCAAGCGGGTATACCACTCTGGTTATACTACGCCGCAACAGCGATTAACCGCGTTTATAATTCGACCGCGTTGGCACCCGGGCCTACTTCATTAAGTGCTCAGAGCCGGCACCTCCCAGCACGTCGCGCATGTCTTTGCCTCCCTGCCTCAGTGACAGGACATTTTGCGTGAGAGTTGAGAGTTCAAGGTCTAGCAGCGACTCGATCGCTGCCGTTGTTCCCCAGGGCAGCATTTTATCACCTGCTCTCCACGCACTATACACTGATGACATCACAACGCCCGAACGAGTATCACTCAACGAGAAATCCTGCAGGTGGTCCAGAACCTCATCCTCCGTCAAGCGACGCAGGCGCCATACTAAGTGAGGAACACCACGCATCATCGCAACATAAAAATAGAAAGCCTGGAGGTACGCATTGGTCGTCTAGCGTTCAACGCATTCCACTGCGCCAATGTATCACCTGCACCTAAGGGGCAGCACTCCGTGGCATACCCGGCCGCCTTAGGTCAGACGTAAAACTACTTCCGAGGGACTTTCTGTTCTCCTCCAAATCCGACTCATGAGCCTTGCATTGAACCTTGGTCGTTTAAGATGGGCCTCTCTCAGGAAAACGAGGGTCTCTCCTGACTGAGTTGACCGCCTAAATGGTATTTGATAATCCTTCCAATTTCATACTGTGTCAACGCCCAGATGTCGTTCGGAACTACTACGGAGATGGGCCAGAGAATGCTTAAATTCTGCACCTGGCTTTATAGCAAAGTTAATTTAGAAGCGATTGCACGTATTTTGGGGTTATCCAATAATTATAATGTATTTCAACGCCACATAGTTGGTTACATCTTTCGTTTAAGTATTTTTGGGTAAGAGAATAGTAGGTAGTCTGTTGTTTATAATTTCTTTCGTTAAAGTTTTCTATTGTTTGTGTCATTTGTTTAAGTGAGTTTTTTCAAACAATTGAAACATCCTTATTGGAACTACGAAAACGCGGGTTGAATTAAGGTTTAAATAATTTTCACATTAGTAATCTTAAGTGTTTTGCAAACATAGGTACATTACATGAATAATTCCGTAGTTAAGCGGGCGAAGCCGCGAGCGGGTCGCTAGTATATTATATTTACCAAAGTACCACACAAGATATAAAGAACAAAACAAAAAAATTGTGCAAAAAATCCTATTCTTAGGAGAAAAGACGTAGACTTATGTAGGTAATACGATATGAAATATTAATATACTCTGTGTCAATATGTCCCCATAAGTGCCACTGGAACAAATCTCTTTCACGTTCCACGTGAAAATAATGATACTTTCGTCTTTGTACATACTAGCGTACGTTTTTGGCGTTGCTTTCAAGATTTTTATATAATATATTGTTATCAACACGCAATGCCTCCTGAAATTGGCGGAAAGTGGGGAGCGGAGTGTCTTAACACTAGATTATAATAATACTAGGTTAATATTATCTTACAGGGATTTACTAAAGCGTATGGCTGTTAAACGCAAAGGTTGTGTTGAAAATAATTATTTTCTTTTTTGACATACTAACTCATCATGTTTTGAAAATTGGACGGTGCGTGGAGAACATGTCGTCTTAACCCTAGGTTCCCTCTACATCCTCTGCTATACGCGGAATACAGCTTAAAGCGATAAAAAAATGTTACTATAGTAGGGAAAATGCCCTATGTTCCCTCTGTCTACTTTTCTGTGTGCCGGATACAGCGTGTAGCTAAAATAATGTGTATACAAGCACTATCTACGGGTAAACGAAATGAATAGAATCCTTGGTGACTCGCACTTCACCGAATTTTTATTAAACATAAGCAATAATATATAAAATTAATTTTAAATTAATCTTAAAGCAACGTCCTTAAACGTGTTCAAAAGGAATAAAATCTGCATAAAAGTAGAAAAGCATTACACGAAGCTGAGATTATTGCCAAAGTAAGTGATTTCACAGAAGACAGCACACCTTGAGAGAAATGAAATCGCCTAAAGGCTATTTCAAGCATCAAAATACTTGTAGCACTTTTTATTCGAAAAGAAAAGTAATACCGGTGGATTTATTTTGCCAGATGTTTTAAGAAATAGAATAGTTATGAAGTAAATTATAGAATACTTAAAATTTATTTTATAAAATAAAGCAGCTTTACGCTTTTCACGCTTTTTCAAGTAGGCAGAGAGAATCTAGTGGCAAGACACTCTGTCCTGAAGGACGTCAATCAGTAGTATTCAATTTATAAGATGAATCTTATAGGACGGAAGGCCGCGTTTTGTTTAAAAACATGACAAACATTTGAAACCGCATTCGTAGAATCAAACTTGTACAAATTCTCTGATCTCGCAGCTTCGAAAACCTTCAAACCAGCAGTTCCTGAGATTAGCGCATTCAAACAAACAAAATCTTCAGTATAGATTAGGTACATTACATTGATTGATTGATACGTATCCACACACACTAGCCTCTGACAGCACAAAGCAGAAGTAAACAAGACAAACACGTCATATAATGGCGACATGACAGGCTGACTCGATTGTAGCCGTGATTAATTAACATGGCATGTACTCGTATATAGACGCTATATGTATATATGCATTATAAGAAATACTATGTAAATATACGGAAAGTGGTCAGTTGTGGCGCAGGGGCACAAAGTGTGCTTGTAAACGTGACTGGATGAGGGTTCGGTCCCCTGTAGAGGAAATGAAATGTTTATTTAAGTTTATATTTCTATTTTTTTGCTCTGGTGTCAAGGCGAAGCGCGGTGCTTTCCTGTGCGGGATACAGCGTGAAGCGTGATATATGTAAAGTGTAAATGACATATACTGAACACAAGTTTTCGCACACATACACAAAAACGCACACCAACAATATGTGGAGAAACGAGCGTCTACTCACAGGATTCTCTCTGTGGGCAAAGATAGACTCAATATACGGTATAACGAGAAGCTAAAGAGAAATAGAGAAAAAATATAGGCATCATTTATATAAATAATTATATAAAAAAATGATTAAATCCCCCAACGTTGTAAACAAGACTCACTGTGAGTCTGACACGAGGTAACGTTGAGCAAATATCGATATAATAAGACGTATTGAGTAGGTGTTAACAATTTTCTATCGTTGAAGGTTCATTCACCTCTGTTATTGACTAGAGATCCATTCTGACTGTCCTTGTTGATTTTATATTTTTAACCAACTTCCGAGAGGAAGAGTTATCAATTCGATTGTATTTTTTTATGTTTGATACCTCAGAGCTTTTGGCTGGATGAACGGATTTTGATTATTCTATTTTTCATTTGAAAGCTGTCGCGTCCCGTGTGTTCCATTTCTAACAATGATATAAATGAGAAAATCACATAAATGTTAAATTTGCATTAATTATTTGCGCTACATATGGACGAATAACTGTCAAATATATATATGTAAAAATGTCGCGCCAAGTTCTATGTTTCTTTTTTTATTGGAAAAGATACAACAACTTCAGGAGCTGCCGATTATTTTTTTCTTTAAAAAAAAATATTTATATTGCGATAACCGTGTAACACCATCTGATCTGTGAGTTTTGGTGGTGGTTCAAATATTTTTTTTTACTTAAATTATGCATAGTAATTGCAAGCAACCATGGATGGAAAAAAATCGTCACAAGCCGAACGCTTAGATCGATCGTTCCTCTCTTTCTTGCTTATTCAGTGCTCTCGCTTGCACACTCGCGAGAGGCGGAACGTGACAATGAATCACGCTTTTTAGAGCATGCAACCGGCGGTCATCGATTTATAAGACGTTATAACGTCAAACACGATTGACGTTAAAGGTTCAGAGTATTAAGTTCTTAAAGTAATATATTTGTAATAATAGCATCTCCGAAGTAGAAGACCAGAGGATTCCCCTCTCTTCTCTATTCCCGGAGGATATATATAAAGTGGATAGTGGACTATGTATGCAGACACTGTAGCGTTTGGCACTCTGTTCTCTTCAACTACACCGCCCGTTGCCATAACACAAATGAGATATACAAAAAATATAATTCGGTAGATCATATCTTTCTTTCATCACGTTTGAACTTTATCTCAGACGTAATGACGTCAACTATTTCTGTAATCAATAAAATGTTATACGTATATCATATTTTATATGGACACAAAATATATATTCTAGACTATTTCAAAGATATCATTATCATAAATAAATAATTGTATATTAAAGAAAAGACTTGCTGAATTTCTTGATCCAGTATTTCTATAGACATCGTAAGACATTTTATTTTCTTACAGCTTAACCCTGTATCATGCATATAACAGGGTAGGCAGAGAGAATCAAGTAATAAGACACTCCGTTCTCCATTTCTTGTCGAATTTTCGAGGCATTACGTAGTGGAGCTCACTGCCGCGTTTTGCCTTGGTACCGGAGCGAAAAAATTATTAATATTTAATAAATAATAATTTATTCCTCTGAATGGGATTCGAATCCACAACGGTTGAGTTACAGTCACACGCTTGCCCTTGTGCCACGACAGCCTCAAATTCTCAAATTTATTATATTTTTCTACTACGAAACGGATAATCACTTATTTGTCTATTATACTAGCTTTTACTTTTAGTTGTGCCTGCGTGATAAAATGGAAATTTTTAGGACACATTTACACTAACTACAAGTAAGTAGAGGGAACCTATTACAAGGGACACCGATTTCAAGACAAATTATATGAAGCATAGTACTTGTGTATAAAATTCGAGGGTTATCCTTGATTTCCATCACCACATCCCGACTTGGTTGCTATGGGACTAATGGGAAACTATGCTCTTTTCAACAAAAAAAAATATTTTATAATCGATTTACAAATGACGCAAAAATCACCACACAAACAGAAAAATATACCTAGTTAACGAATATAGGACCATCGCATTTTTGAAAACAAGTGTCAAATCTGTTAAAATGGTCAAAGATTCGAATCCATTAGAGTATCTGTAGCCACTTCAATCAGATACTATCCATACACAATACACTATACTCGTATACTGCGTTTACGTTCTCAAAGAAACTTTCATCAGTATCACATGTTCCAGCCATTCCGTTCCTTGTAGATAGCAAAGTTGTAACTAAGTTCTCTTTAGAGAACGCTTGTTTCGTATTTGTATAGAAAAGTTACGATTTTACATATACGTACACATATGTATCATTTATCTATTGAAACAGTCGTGGTGGAAATAAAACGCGATGGTTTTGGGTGCGATTTTCATTTATTGAAAAAATAAAAAAAACAGCTTCACGCTGTATCCCGCACACAGCAGTGTAGGCAGAGGGAACCTAGTGTTAAGACACTCCGTTCCCCACTTTCTGCCGAATTTTGGAGGCATTGCGTGTTGAGTGGCAGAACTCAACGCCGCGCTTAACCTCGAAACCAGAGCGAAGAAATGGAAATATAAATTTAAGTAAATATTTCATCTCCTCGAGTGGGGATCGAACCCACAACCAGTCGGTTTTGCAGACACGCCTCGTGCCGCTGCGCCACGACTGGCACGGCTGCGCCTCACTGAAATGAGTTATTTTCATTTTATATTCCTGGTAACGACAACTCACCACTCAATACCAGAAAAGAAATCACATACATACATACAGGTTCAAAATCATAACCCTCCCTTTGCTTCGCCGTAGTCGGGTAAAAATATATAAATATGAGTTCCATCACTCCACACACAAAAAAGTATAAATATGTAATATTTTATAGATAAACTGAAATCAACGTATTTGTTTCATTAACAGTATCTATAATTGTATCTTTTTTTTTAAACAGTATCTTGACTTATCCCGTACAAATAACAGGGTAGGCTGAGATACTCTAATGTTAAGATATTTCGTTGTCTCATCCAATTTTGAGATGTTGTGTAGAGTAGCGGAGCCCAACACCTTTTGTTTTACCAGAGCGAGGAAGTGAAAATCGAACCTACGACCACGTTGCTTAAGGTATACTTTACGAAGATCTGTTAAAATATAAAGCAGAGATATTATTATATTAACGTTTCTCGACGAAAGGGAGAAATGACTTGGAAATTCGAGTAAAAAAGAGGCATTCAAGTGAAATTTTGATATGAAAAAATACATGGCAAGTAAGTATCGGACTCGCGCACCGAGGGTTCCATATCAATTCAATTATTTAGGCCAAATTGGTGGAGTTGTTCAAAATACGTAAGGTAAAGCAAATAACTTTTATTTAAACATACACTGCTATATACATATCAAAATATGTTATGCATAAATATGTAAATCAAAAAAGAAACAAAAACAGCATACAATAAACAATATAACAATAATAAATAATAGAGCAATTAAAAATATTCTTATTTTATTGCTACATATAAATCTACATTTAATTAAGAAAAATATGCCAGATAAATGTTGGCCAATAAACTACAAAACTCAACAAGTACCAACGCTGATGTCATGTGGTAGCCTATTCTACTTCTACAGTGGTAGAGCAGAAAAGAAGCACCTGCGAAGTAAACTAAGTATTATATATATGAAGACTTTAACTGTCACAAATTGTAAGAGTTTCGGAATAAATTGGACGGACAAACAGACCTCCATACAGATGTATAGATCTGAGGAGTCTAAAAGGGTTCCGTTTTTGCTATTCACCCACTGAACTCTAAACACGCGAAATATGAAATTAATTAACATTTTACAATGTCGTTTTCCTGTTGACTGTAAGATACTTGAATATTACAAAAATCAGCTTAGCTTTTTGTAAAGTTTTACTTTTATGTGCACTGATTTTTTTAGTGTTATAACATTAGATATTTAGTTTTTGCTTTTTTTTAAGTAAAATTACGTTTTCGTTGCAACAAATGACATATAAATGCAATTGTGGGTAAATACAGTTGTAAGTTCGATTTCCACTAGAGGTAATAAATAATTTTAATTTTCTTTGTCTCTGGTGGTAAAACAAAACACATCGTTAAGTTCCGCCACTCAACACAAGATGTCCTTCAAAAAATGTGAAAGTGAGGAACGGAGTATCTTAATACTGAGTTTCATCTGGCTCCTTCGCTATATGAAGAATACTGTGTAATGCTGAAAAAAAATCATATTTTTGAACTGATATATTGTACAGGATGGATAGAAATATATTTATCTTTCAGAAACCTGATGTCCCAATGCGCCACCAAATACATATAATGTTGCTCTATACAGCTAAAAGGTTGAAATGAAAGCTCTTTGAGGCCTGTAGGCTGCAGTATCCGGTCACCCATCAAGTTAGATATCATTGGGTCGAGTGACAAGACGTTGAATGTACTGACTTTTATTATTGTACAGTTTAAGACCATGGTAGATCTTCAAATGAATGGAATAGTTTGGGGTTCAAATTTTATTTGGGGTAACTTCTATAGCTGTTCCAAGGCGTGGAGAGATTGATCACTAATTTCTGTCTTAAATCTGTTAAATAAAAATGTATAATAATTATAATTAGTATTCATATTGAAATCAATGTTTCAACATTAACTAAAACTTCGAGACGTGTTACAACCACAACGATGCTACTTCTACCAAGTTGTGGATTTAAATAAAGAAACTAAGAAAAACAAAGTTTGAACGAAACTTATGCAAATAGAAAACTGATTTAGAACTTTAAATGCCACAAGACGAGCCTTGGGGTGTTATTTAGAAACTTGTTTTTTTTGTGTTACTTTTTTATTTCTTTTTTACATTATATCCTGTTTATAGCAGGGTGGGCAGAGGGAACCTAGTGTAATTCAGGTCAAATACATCACCCAATTTTCGAGGAATTGCGCTGAGGAATAATTTTAATTTCAATTTCTTGAAATTTGGCATGTACGTGGAGAACTGAATGTTTTAATACTAGGTTACATATGTCCATCCTGTTATATGCGGGATACAACTTGAACCTTAAAGAAAATAAAAAAATCCAATAATCGAAAAATTAAATTTTTAATTCGTATCGTAAATTGCTGAGATCATAATTGAACTATCAAAGTTCAATTTCAATAAATTTTCTTGCATTCTGCAACAAGATATAAAAAAGGCATTCACTTATTACAACGTAAATCACGTCCGTCCGTTCAAGGTGGCGGAGCTTTTGCATTCTGCACTGCAACGCTTTGCAGCGAATCAGTAAAATATATATATCTCTATATATAATAAGACAGTAAAAATATTTTGTCTGTACATTTAGTAATTTTGACTGAAATGGATAGAGGAACACTTAAAAAGAATAATAGAAAGCAGAAAGATTTTTTTTAATTTCTTGTCTGTCTGTCTATACATATGGTCACATTTTTCTCTGAGTACTGTGAAAGTACTGAACCGATTTACTTGAAAGTTTCACCAATTGCTTTGTTTTAACTCAGCTTAACAATTAAAATTGTTGTTGTTTCATCAAAATCGGTTCAAACTCAAGGCATTAGTTTGCCTGAGAATGTTATATAGCAATCGCGCTGGTAAGATTCGTGGCTAAAGAACTGTTGATAAAAATATATATTTTTAAACAAAATTGAATTGTTAGTGGAGATTACCTTCATAAATAATAACAGTTAGGCTTAAGGCGTAATTAATGCAACACAGAGATAAAGAACGATTTAATCTTAAAAGAAATATCGAGTAAATACAAAAATTTATTGGTTCGTTCGTTCGTTTGAAATAAATCTGTATAAAAATGCCAAAACACATCCTTTCTACATGTACTCTGTAATAACTACATATTTACCAATTGTATATTTAGCTAATAATATATGTAACTAATTTAAAAACTGTACAGCAGCTAATATGCAATTATAACAGTTATTTTACAAAGAATATCCTTACAAAGAATCCTTACCCAAATCAATAATTTAACATTTAAGGCTGTTTATGAAGCAGTAAATTAAATTATTAACTGACATCAGCATATTTAAAAGAGTTTAAAAATCATAACATAGGTAAAAAGAACATAATGTTACAAAAATATGTACGTATAGTACTTATACGCATAATAAATAATTAGCTTTATGTAAGTTTTATAAATCAAATATCAACATTGGTCGTATTTTTTAGTTCGAAACAATCAAAATTCTTATAGAAATTACAATAATGTCGTAAAAAAATCATATTAGAATCTTACAGATTAAAGTAATACAAAATCATATTAGAATTCATTTTAGCTGTCAATCAATTCTCCTATTTAAATCAATGATCATGTAGTTTAAGCGGGCGAAGCCGCTGGCGAGCCGCTAGTATATATATTATAAATTACAGCATAATAAGCGAAGAACGAGGCGAAGGGCACAAGCGTGTGACTTGTTAACGCGACAGGTTGTGGGTTCGATCTTTATTCGAAATCATGAAATATTTAATATTTTCAGAGCTCTGGTGTAGAGACAAAGCGCTTCGCAGAGTTGAGAATTTGGAGCAACGTGGAAGCGGAATGACTTATGACTTATCTTATTGGTATTTGTCGACCATGTTACTTGCGGGATACAGCGGGATGAAGCTGAGAAAATAACCTACTTAAGGTGAAGCCTTAAAAAAATTCCAGTCGCACGCAATCCCGCATGAGTGTAGCAGAGTGAACTAGTACGAAGACACCGAGTGGAGCTCGACGCCATGCTTTGTCTTTTTACCAAAACCAGTACATGAAAAAAATATACACCAGTGAAAATGGAACCCACGACCCGAATGTTTCCAGTCAAAAATCACGCCACGACGGCCCAACGATAAAACTTAAAGTAAATTTCATCTTTGAAAGACGGAAACATCTTCGTTTTCTGTAAAGATAATTTACTATAATAGGTAAACTTTTGACGATTTCCAAATCATTTGGAATTAACTTTTGAAAACGCTTCTGTTTTATCCATTGTATCAATATTAAATATTTTTTTTTCAGTTTACTCCGGGTTCAGTGGGAGTGTTTTTCCGTTTCCTTTGCTTGCTCTGTTATATGCGGGATGAGGCGTGAAGCTAAAAAAGATAGTTATTATTTGTCGCCGTCGATGTGGGTTTGATTCCTATTCGAGACAAAAAAATACTTTCATTTCTTTGCTCTGGTTATAAGACAAAGCGCGGCATTGAGTTACGCCATACAACACGCAATGCCGTCAATGCAAAACGGGAAACGGAAATGCCGTAATGGGAAATACTACGTTCCCAGGTTAACATTAGATACGCAGGTTCTCTCTGCCTACCCTGCTATTCGGGATACGGTCTGAAGTTAAAGAAAAAAATACAGAATTTTAAATTTTACGTCTTAAAGTCAACGCAGACAAAGTTGCGGTCGACGACTTGTATAAGAATAATACATTAATATTCCAAATAGATATGATAGAGGTACTAGAAATATAGTAGCCACAAAAAGCATATATTCTTCTATTTACGATAACTGGACTTTCCACGTGAATGATGGCACTGTGTTACCTTTTGGGATTTAAAATTGAGACAGAAAAGATTTGTATAGAGAAATTTGTTTAGAAAATATATTTTTGCTTATATTTTTGTTGACCTTCGTCAGGCCTGGTCCATTTTTATATGTTTTTTTTATTTATATAATTATGTGCGATTTTGAGCATAGGCGTAAATGGTATACAAAAAAATACATAATCAGCTTCACGCTGTATCCCGCACACTCCAGGGTAGGAACCTAGTGCTATTGCGTGTTGAGGGGCCGAATTCAACGCCGCGCTTAGCCTCGACACCAGAGCGAAGAAAATATAAATTTAAGTAAATATTTCATCTCCTCGAGTGGGGATCGAACCCACAACCACTCAGTTTTACAGTCACATTTCGTGCCTCTGCGCCACGACTGGTCTCATATACATAGTTTTTTAAAAAAAGTTTTTACAAACTCAAATGGCAACACCAAAACCTTGAGTGTCCAGTAAGAATAGATTCCATTTGGCGGCATTTTGAGTCCAGTGACTGTTGTCAATCGTGCTATTTTCTTGTCTATTTTCTGGTAACTTTCCCAGTAATATAATATAGCCTGATCGGTTTTGTTCATGTTTATTTTTGTTATGAAACAGATGATAATTGAGTAGAAATTTACTTGAAACATCTAGGGTTATGATTTAATGTATTTCAAGTAAAATTCGCTAAAAATAAATTTTTACTTACCAACTTATAAAAGAATCTTAAATATAATGAAAAGCCGAAAACAAAAATCAAAATAAATAAAAATGTCGCTTGACTGCGTGAATTCATACATTCTGTTCAATCAGAATTTGTAACGAACCGTTATCCTAAGTATAGGAGATATGGCTTTGATTTTTCACTGAACCTTTTGTAGATTTACTTATTGCTGCTGCTTTGTCTATGTAGGTCATAGACTAGAATAGAGAAATAATAAAATAGTAGTAATCATTTTATGTTTGTATTTTTTTTATTCACGCTATATCCGCATAACAGGGTAGGTTGAGAGTCGTTTGCATTTTCCCACTGATTTTCAGGACATTGTGTGTGTGGTGTGTGTGTGTGGTGTGTGTGTGTGGTGTGTGTGTGTGGTGTGTGTGTGTGGTGTGTGTGTGTGGTGTGTGTGTGTGGTGGAACTCAACGCCATTTTATCTTGTTACCATTATGAGATCATAAAAAATATTCGTTTCCCCGAATTGGAATCGAACCATCCACTGTCGTATTTATAGTCAGACGCGATATTGCAAGTATGCGGGATCCACTCTACACAGAGTGGTCGTGGATGCTTCCATAGTTCACCAGGTTGGTACATGTACATGGCCAAGTTTACTTTTTTTCTTAGTCTTCTTATTCTATTCTAAGGCCTATATATAGAGTACACGAACGGTCTAGGGATCTTTGGTCTTCTACTTTGTCCTGCACAATCAGTCCTTCCATTTAATTTCCATTCCTTATATTTGAAAAGAATTAAGACAGAAAGATCTATCACTAAATTATTTCTGCATAGCTACGAAATTTAAAATAACATACACATAAGTCGCGCAACATAATACTTACATACATAATATATAGAAAATTCAAAGCTTGGATGCCTATAGAGCATTCTGTCCAGTACATTGCTTGCATTCTCTCCATACCGAAAAGCAGTCAAGCGTACAAAATTGCCATTACACCCTACGCCGGTCCCATTCAAATGTCACCACTGTTGAAAAATGAACCTTAAACTCTTATTATAAGATTTGATTTTGCTTGACAACTTCCACCTAAATTGGACTAAGCTGGACTCAAAGAGCGTATCGAGTAAATGATTAAGTATAATACAGGGTCTATATGATTTTATATACTCACTTTTTGTTGACTGATGTAGCGTAACTCTTTACTGAAAGATGAATAAATTTTTAATCCACTTTTAAAAATGGAGATGATTACTGTCATCTATTATGTATAATATGGCGCTGACTTATTAGCACAGTGAGAAAATTAGAATAATTTATTCCCCCTAGAAGAACCAGGACTTCACCAGGACCCGGATAGTGGAACTCTTCAAAGCTAAACTCAGATTTCATCAGAGCTACTACACTTTGACAATATATATAATTAAATTTATTTAAAAATATAATTATTTAGAAAAATACTTACTCTTGTGGCACACAAATAAATGTGCTACAGTGCTCGGATCTATAAATTATATGTTTATTTGTAAACTCTCGACATGGCATTGTTACCTAAACTACGTGTAATAACCGTCAGGTTTAATTTGTTACATTTGATACAAGTTGGCCAAATTCAATTTCTTATATTTTAAAAGGCCAGTCGTGGCGCAGCGGCACGAGGTGTGACTGTAAAACCGATTGGTCGTGGGTTCGATCCCCACTCGAGGAGATGAAATATTTACTTAAATTTATATTTCCATTTTCTTCGCTCTGGTGTCGAGATTAAGCGCGGCGTTGAGTTCTGCCACTCAACACGCAATGCCTCCAGAATTCGGCAGAAAGCGGGGAACGGAGTGTCTTAACACTAGGTTCCCTCTGCCTACCCTGCTGTGTGCGGGATACAGCGTGAAGCTAATTTATTTTTTATTTTAAAATTAAATCAGCTTCACGCTGTATCCCGCACACAGCTGCGTAGGCATATGGAATATAGTGTTAAGACTGGCCTCGATGCGTATTAATGACTATGAATATTCAACTTCTCTTTGAACGTAGAAGTGATACAGTTAACATGTACAGTTCCCAAAGAACCCACAACCACCGCAAGCGATAAAAAGCTTCAAACCATTCCATTCACCGTTTCGACAACAAAATTAACCATTCACCGTATTCTGAAAAACAGGAAAACATCTCGACGCGACCTGCATTCATAACGTTTTTAGGGCATGTTTACTTCATTGAGTCGAGTGGCGTTTTGTCCTACATGAGTAAATCGCGGCGTAAATTGTAACTGTGTTGCTAAGAAAATACTAAGCGTTAGAATTAACAGAGTATGGATATTTTTCTATCCTTTTTAGCTTTAAAAAAAATATTTTTATTCGAAACAGTAGTAGTACCTGATATTAGCGCATTCAAACAAACATTTTAGCTTAATATTATATGAGTATTAAGTATTAGAGTTGATTTTTAAGTAATTGCAACGCCCCGCTTTGTCTTGTTACTAGACAAGATAATAAGTCGTTCCCCCGAACGGGATTGTAGCCACAACCGTCGTGCTCGCAGTCATACCCTGCTACGTCACGACTTCCTCAGGAAAAAATATTTTACAGAATTTTTGCACATTAAGAGAAGAATATTTTTAAAAACGACAAAAATTTAAGAGAGAATCCAATCAAATTAGGAGAGAATATTATAGTTTCACGTTTTTTCCAGATAGTAATTTGGTTAAGAGGTAATGGCGAAACGTCAGCACAGTTGCATCTTTGACTGCATATAAAGGAGTGCTGGTACCGACGCTTTTATACGAGATTGAAAAGAGAGTAGTAAGAGAGGCAAGGGCCAACCTCCGATGACCTTTGAAAACTCAGTATCGATGATACTAGAGGAGTGTCTCGTAAAAAGCATGACAACCAAACGGACGGTATGTATTAAGAGTTTCATGACAGTGGATGAGGCGAAAGAGATGTTTCCCTCTCCAAAGGTAAAGAATCAAGCTTTATTTTGAAAATTTAATGTTCACAAAGTAGCAGTACACTAATAGTATTACGACATACCTTTTAAATATTTTACTTCGACTCCTCCTAAATGTAAAGGCCAAGTCAACATTCCTTACATTGTTTCAACGGTTGATTTAAGTACAACGATAAAAGCGCTCTCAAGACTCAGGAGCAAGTGTAACGAGAATAAAATTCATTGTAAATTTCCTTGTTTTGTAGCTTATTACAATCGAGGCGTGTTTTGAATAGAGCGCAATGGTTGTTATTTCAAATTAAAGAGAAAAACAAAAAAAGAGTTCCATATTGTATCCAGCGTATAGCAGAGGAAATCTAGTGTTTGGACACTCTTTTCTCAAAATGCGTTTTTCGCTTTAGCCACGTAAAATTTAATTATACTTTCTTTCTGTGAGACTGATTTATTTAAAAATCTATCTACGTACGAATAACAGCCAAAAACATATATGTTTGTTCAGGTCGATATTTTATCAGAGTAGGCATAGAGACCAAGTATCAGTTAAATGAAAATAATTAATTCCTCCGAGTGGGAAACGAACTCATCACCATTATTGCGCTTATATTTCACCGCTGACCTATGCGCCACAATGTTAATCAATTGCAACAATGATAAGACTAATTTAGTTAAACAAACTCTGGGCACAAATAACAGCTAAAAATATATATTTATAATATATCTGTAAAAGAACAGAGCTCTCCCTTTCTCTGTTTAATTCAAATCCAGTCCTTTTCCACCATAACACGTGTCCAAGTAAAAAAATATTATCTAATTTTCATTCTTTGTCAAGATTGATCGATTTTCCGCGCTCTAAATTGTTATGATCCACTGCGGTAAGTCTGTTAGACTCAAATCGGATTACACACCTCGACCGGCTCCGTCGTGTTTTTGATCGAACACTCTGACATAATTATAATTTGATACCTCAAACTTCAGCTATTACAAGGGAAATAGATGGGACGGAAATTGTCCACAGCTTTTCGTTGATTGATTATGGTAAAAGTAAGGAGAAAAGTTTCTGTAAACGATATATTTATTTAAAAAAAAATTGTTTAGTTCATGAAAGTAATCGATCAAGTGCGTATCGGAGTCACCCATCGAGGGTTCCGAATCAATTTCGGGATTGTTGGTAAATAGAAAGTATAAATTGTAAAAGTTTCTTTTTATGAAAAAGGACAAGGCAAACGAGCGTTCGGGTCACCTGATGGTAAGTGACTACCGCCGCCCACGACCCCGTGCAGCACCAGAAGAGGTAAAGGTGCGTTGCCGGCCTTTAAGGTGGAGGTAGACGAGCTTTTGACAGAATTTAGAATTTTAAAATTATTTTTTAAAAGTACCATATAAGTTTTAATTACACGGCGAATTTAGCTGAAAGATTCTTATCGTATTCTCACACCTCTCTTACTTAAATCCGAATATTTTGTTATTTTAATTTAACCAAAAGTACTATATAAAAAGGTTAAAGTTATTTACATTTACGTATTACGATTTTTTTATACGTATTTTCCATATAATTAACATAAGCAAAACAGAGAACAAAAAAGCAAAACAGATTGTTGAATTTATCCACAGTCCGAGTGGCTATTACAGTGGATTACGTCGAATTCATGGACTAATAGATGTTGGCCGTATATTGTACCCACTACAACTTCATAGTGTTCCTCCTTTACAACTACTATCTGGGGTACCAAAAGGATCTTTCGTAAGAGCTCCTAAGAGTAAGAATCAAACCCACTACCACCTCGTCCTCCACCACTATCCTAGAGATTTATCACTTACAAAAGTATTTACATATCTAGATTAATTACGTCTGAGAAAATGCGATAGGAATTAACTGAATTGAAATATTATTGAAAATACAAAACGTTATTTTCATATAATTTGGGCACCGTCGCGTCGCGTCGTATACATTTTGAAGAAATGAAAGTGATTGTTTACTTTATAAATAACTTTTCACTTTGAATCTTGAGATGGGTATATCTATATTTTTCTAAGATTATTTAGTCTGTTGTTTTCTTTTTAGTCAAGTCTTAACTACCTACTACATGCGGGATATAGCGTGAAGCTAAAAAAAAATATGTTTTATTTATATTAAAGTGTGCATTTAAATGTGTGTGTGCATTTTTACCTATTTTGTTAAATTGTCGTAATTTGTGCCTTCTTGTAGATAAAGTGCGGCGTTGAGTTTCGCTACGAAATATACTTGTCTCAAATTCGGGTGGTGTGTAATTTAGGAGTGTCTTAACACTAGGTTCCCTCTATTTAGCCTGTTACGCGGGAAAAAGCGTGAAGCTGCTTTAAATTTCAAAGAGCTTCGCTGATCAAATACTTTATGAAAGATTAATCATACACAAATACACTACATCAATTTAGCAGTCCAAATTAAATGGGGTTGAGTTGAAACAGAATTTTAAATATTTCATAATGTTAACCTTTAAGCACGGATGCCGTCGTGTCGGGCATTAAGGTGTGACTGTAACGGGACGGTGTGGGTTCGATCCCCACTAGAAAAGATGAATTATTATTTATTAATATTTTGATTTCGTCACTCTGACACCATGGTAACATCCTGGCCACTCATTACGTAATGCCCCGAATATTCAGCGGAAAGTGGGAAAAGGAGTGTCTTAACACTATGTTCCCATTACCCTACTGTGTGCGGGATACAGCGTGAAGCTGATAAAAATAAAATCTTGATTTTTCCCGTTATTTCCTATATCAGAACCAAGTTAACTTTTTAACTAAATTCATATAAAAAAGAGGTAAATCTAATTACTGAATAGATATGTTTAATAAATAAGAAATCAACAAATACACAACTCTTAGAAAAATATATCTATTTACGATACGCTAAGTAAATGTGCTTTAGGATTTGCATTTATACTACAGATAACCGAATTTAAGTTTATACGAAAAGAAAAAAATAGAATTTTTCGTAATTTATTTATATGATATCGTAATATCGTTAGAAATCGTACGTACCGGACCACGTACCGGTCATGGTGATAGGCCCTTTGGAATCGTTTTAGGTTTATTATTTTTATTAGTAACTGTGAAAATGGCGCTGCTAGTTCATATCCTAGTATTACTAATATGAACAATAATAAAATAATTAATGTCAAGACTTTTCGCAGTTCTACGAGAAATTGAACTCACAACCATATCATTTATAATCAGTTTTCTTTTACACTGCACCACGATGATCTTTTTGTCCTAAAATAAATGTTATATCTTATTGTAGAGACATTCTCAGAAAAAAATATGTATGTCTAAGAAATTTGTAAAAAATATGTTTCGAAATAAAATTGTTAAAAATACCATTGTTATAATAGTACTTGACGTCGCTTGTATTTTGTGGCAGATAGACGAACAAGATGATAAAAATTAGAGATTAATTGTGAAGGAATGAGATGATAGAGACCGCCGTGGCTCACCGACACATCGTCTGCCTTTGTCAGTCATGGATTCAAATCTCACAGGAGGAAATTACTTTTCAATTTCCTTACTCTAGTAATAAGACAAAGAGCGGCATTCAGTTCCAGTTTCCTTACAGGAAAGGACACGACATGTTTTAAGTGACTGAACTCAACGCCGCGGTTTCTCTGCGCGAGGATATGTAAAAAATATTCCCCGGACTAGAAACTAATTCATACTGTCGCGTATAGTCAAACATCCACACTTTGACGATTATAAATTTATAAGCGAAAATGAACATAAAAATTGACGTTACATAAACACGTACTATAACACTTCACTGGTATTTAAGTACCGATATAACGACGTGATAAAGTCGACATGATATCGTAAACTATACTATAATGTATGATAAAATAATATATCAAATTGAATGGGAACATATTTATATGATTTATATAGTATTTATATGATTTATATAATATTTTTATATTGCTCGGTGACGCCGCGCAGTGGTTTTTAAACAATTTCGAAAAAAGAGGTATCATTTTCGGATTCGATCCAAGCCAAGGCAAAAATAATCTTAATAGATTTTAATAGCTGATAGTCTATTCGAAGAAGGTGGTAGACTGTATTACATCATGTTAACCGTTTCGACGTATTCCTGTACCTGTGGTTGGAGATGCTGCGGGCACTTAGATTGTTCCATGTTTCATATACTACTCTTAGTTTTTTTTAACTTCACCCTGTATCCTGCTGGAAAACTGGGAACCTAATGACTTATCATTAGGTTCCCAGTGTCTTAACACTCCGTTGGGAAAGTAGTAGAGCCAGAGCGACGAAAATGAACACATTAAATATTTCATTTCCTCAAGTCCACAACCTGTCGCGTCACGGCCGCTCACTTGTGTCCCTGAGTCACGACTGATATGGTGTGGCTTTCAGGGTTGGGATGGTATTTAAGTTTGTAGCATACAATGCGGCTAGAGAATTCGGTGTCAGGTCACAAGTAAGAAACAGGTTCCCAGAACACTTCCCATCATAAATGCGTCCCAACGATTCAAACAGCTCTACGTGTGGTTTTTTTAGTTGCAGACGCGCAAACTTGTTTTTTCTCGGGGTTGTATTGAAGCAAGTTCCTTTTGCTTTCCATGAGGAAACAATAAAGTGGGATACCTCAACTGAAGAAGCAAGTTTATTTCCGCACTGGTCGACCTTTTCCTGAGAAAGACTTCGGCTTCATTTTGTAAAGATTTAACAAAGCCCACGAAGTCGAAACAATTAAGAATATTGTGGCGTAGCGGCAACGCAGCGACTGTAGGTTCGATTGCCACTCATTGGATTAAATGATTTTGATTTCCTCATATTGGTGTTAAGTTCCGCCACTGTATCATTACACTACGCAACGCCAAAATTGAACAGAAAGTGAGAAACGGAGTGTCTCATCACTAGGCTATTTCTGCCTCCTGCTATGCGCGGGATACAGTGTAAAGCTCAAAAAAAGGATCAATAAAGATAAAAAGCAATTCTCCTTAATTTATATGAAATGGCTGCTTAAAATTCATTTTCATAAAATACATTGGAGCCAGTCGTGGCGCATGTGTGTGTTTATTTACGACATGTTGAACGTTAGGTCACTCATCGAAATTAATTATTTAATATTATCATTTCTTCGCTCTTGCATTGTAGGCAAAGCGAGACGTTGAGTTCCGCCACTCAGCAACGCTTTCATACGCAATGGTTCCAAAATTCGACGGGAAGTAGAAAGCGGAGTGTCCTAATACTAGGCTTCCTCTGCTTACCTTGATACTTTCGGGACGCTTCAAAAAACATGAAATAATAAAATAAAAAAATAATAATATACACAAACTAATTTGTGAAAGAGCAGGTTTTTTGAGCGTAAAATTCAGTCAGAGGCAATCGCGTGCTCATTTCTCAAGTTTTTCATTGTTCAACGTGAGATTGAAATGTTTTAAATAATGCTAGAATTTGTTGTGCACAAATTCATTTGTTTTATTATTTCTTTGTAGACTCATACTATATCCCGTATGTTACAGACATATCGAAATAGAAATTTGAGACTACCAATTTTACCGTGCTTGAAGAATTTGTTTGGTTGAACACGCCAATCTCAGGAACTATTTGTTCTTTTTTTATTGATAAGAAAAAGAAAACCTGGAAACCTAGTTTTAAGACACTCCATTTCCATGAAGACACTTCCATTTCCTACTTTCCAACAAATTCTAGAAATGTTGCCTGTTAAGTGACGGAACTCAATTCTGCGTTTTTGAGTTTTTATTGAGGAAATTTATACGTTTACAGTCACACGCTGCCACGTGTCACGATTGCCCTCAATTAGTCTAGTCTAGTTTCTAGTTTGAATCTATTTTTATAATTAAACTCTATAATAGTCATAATTTCCATGTAACGTACTATACCTACGTCTAGCAGGATAAGAAAAAAAAAGCTGGATAGACCTAGAAACCTACGTCTAGAGTTAACAGTTTAGTAACTTCTTTGTGGCCACGTAGTCGAAACCGTTGGCAAAAGTTAGTCTTTATATTATATAGAAATCCAACACAAAATCTTTATACAGTATTGATAGAATATTTTCAAATATTTCATGAAAAATTCAATAAAATTTCAAAAGACTCTAAAGCTTTGAGCATTGGAGTATTTTGCATCAAAATACACCTGTCTCTTGTATATTATACGTGTACGTAGATACCCAGTCTGACGAGATCCTTTACTTGAAATACAGTACAATGCATTTCAGATCAACTATAAGGAGCAACGTTGCTTTTTTATTTATTTTTTGTGAATTCTAGAGGCGTATTCCATGTTAAGTGGCGGAACTAAACGCCGCAATATCGCAAAAATACTTATTATTTCACTGGCAGCATCTACAACCGAAATCCTGTCCTGTCATCTATTAAGGGATTTGGAAGGGATATGGAGTGATTTAATAGTTCAGTAACGGCCTAATGTCAGACAATCCATCAAATGATGCGCTGTCGAGGTAAACATGTGTTTCTATCAATAATACAAATAGTGCAAATGGTAAGTATTTTAGTGTATACAAGATGGTTGTGGGTTAGATTCCGATACAAATTAATGTCTTCGTTTAGAACTAGTTAAGGGCTTCGAACGCTTGTACTATAAGATTATTTATTTTTCTCATCTGAATTACTTTTGTGATCTAATCACTTCATCATTTTAAAGACAATATGTACACATTGAAAACCAAAGTTTCAGCCAATTCAATCAAAAAACTAATTGAAATCGGTTAAGCCGTTTCTGAGATTAGCGTGCAAAGACGCACATACAGACAAAAATTATAAAACTTTTTCTATTGAGTTCTGTTACATTGATAAATGTCACCAATAATAAAATTCTCATATATCTTCCACGTATAGATACCGATTATTTACAGTTTTACTATACGAGTGTGTATATCCTTTTCTTATGTATTTTACAAAAAAAATTTTCAGGACAATAATCAAAATAATCTGTATTCACATAAGTTATCAAAGGAAATAATTTTAAATACGATTTTGAATTAAATAGCCAAAAATAACACTATACACAATAATACTTCCACAGAAAACATAGTGGCACATCTGGCTGTAAGCGTGGAAAAAAAGCGTGGCGTTGAGTTATGAAACTTAACATGCAGTGTCTCGAAAATTGAGTGGTGCGGGAATAACAGAGTGGTTTAACACTAAGTTTCCTCTATTTCCGAATGTCAATAGAAGTTGTACTCATAGTCCTAAATGTAATAAATTTCCACTGAGTTACTTAAGTTTACTTAAGAATTCCGAACAACAAATCAATGTGCAATCCAGAAATACGACAGCTGACATTGTTACTGAAGGTATAAATTACTTCATTTCCAGTTATTTATAGAGTGGTGTCTTACCTTAATCTTTGGTTTTAGTAGGAAATGTATCTATTTATATATACATATGTAAATCTGTATATAGTTGCTTTATTTAAGCTACATTATTATTTTAATGTTTTTTGGGGTTTTGATCTTTATTTCACGCTGTATGTATGTATATAGGAAACCTCGTGGCAAGATACTCCGTGGCGTATTTTTTGCCCTTTTGGCAGTTTTGATGCCAGAGCGAGAAAATAAAATTAATTCATTTCCCCGGTGACTCAGTGGGACCGCGTCAAACTGCAAATTCGATAGTCGTGGGTTCGACCCAAATATTTAGTTTTATTTTGCCACTCTGGTAAGGCGCCGCGTTTTTTTCAAACCCACATTTCAATATCAAATGTTGTGGATTCAGTCAGAAAGTGTAGACCGAAGTAGGACCAGCAGGTGACAAGTGATGTTAATCGGTAATCATTATTTTTTTGACAGGGTAGGCAGAGTAAACTTAATTCTCCGCTCTCCGCCCATTGTAGAGATAGCGCGTTAGTGGAGAAAGTCAAATTTACGTTTTACTGGTATGTGACAGTAAAAATATTTTTTTAATGTACCCATTCTGTCAATTAATCAGATTCAATTCAATTATGTCAAATAAGTAAAGTCAATTATGTTAATCGAGTGCCCAAGGGTGGAGGCAATAACTATTATGTTAATATATATTATTATGTTTCTAGATAATTAAACGGAAAGTAGAGAACGAAATGTCTTAAAATTATGTTCCCTCTATATGCACACACCGAGTTAAGGTGAAAAAAGCCGGATATGCGCGAGTCGGGCTCGCCCATCGAGGATTCCATACAAAAAATGAGGGTTTCGAGGTTTTTTTGAAATTCAGGCGTAGCTTAATCAGAGCTATTTCATCTTACACTTCACTTGAACTAGCGGCTTTAATATCAAATTTTACCTTCCTTTTTAAGGCTATTATTTTTTGAGATTTAGTGTTTCTGAGATAAAGGCTCTTGACTGCCAGAAAGACATACAAACAGATGAACAATAAAGTAATCTGATAAGGGTTTCTTTATTCCTTTTTTAGTTAGAGGAAGCAAAAAAAGAAATAATTGATCTTAAAAAGGATAATATCGATCTTCGTCAGGCGTTGAATTCTCAAAGCAATACGATTAATAATTTAGAAAAAGAATTAAGAGCAGCCAATTTAGAGTTACACTGTGTTCCAGAGCACAGGAGTGAAAATTTGGTTACAACAATAGAACAGATTGGGCGAGTAATAAATGTACCAGTATCGGAAGGTGTTATTTCTAAGTGTACTCGT
>JAATLQ010020224.1:0-22510 GCA_013421005.1 Heliconius erato x Heliconius himera | reverse complement strand
TAGTCAGAGAGAACGGAGCGCCAAACGCTACGGTCTCTACATACCTCTTTCGCCTCGTCCACTGTCATCAACCTCTTCATACATGCCCTTCGGGGGGTCCTCATGCTTTTTACGTGACCTTCCTCCAGTATCTTTGATACTGTGTTTTCGAAGGTCAACCGAGGTCTCCCCCTACCTCTCTTACCGCTCACTTTTCCATCATAAATCTTTTTTGCCATTCTTTCATGACTCATTCGTTCAACGTGCCCAAACCACCTGAGCACGTTCTTCTTCATTCTCACCGTGACATCCTCGCTAGTACCTGCCATTCTGTGTACCTCTTCATTGCGGATTCGATCAGCTAAGCTGACTCCGCATATCCTACGAAGAGATTGCATCTCCACAGCATTCATCTTTCTTTCATTCTTCTTCTGTAATACCCACGTTTCGCTGCCGTATAACAGAGTCGGTACTAAAACTGCATTGTGTACGGCCAAACGCGCAGCTGTGCTGACGTTTCGCCGTCTCATCAATGCAGCTAAGGCTCCGTTAACCTTTTTACCGGCAGCAATACGCCTTTCCACATCCATCTCGTATCTTCCATCTCTACTGAACATACTTCCCAAGTATACCACTTCATTCACATGTTCTAATATCATACTATTTATACTGATCTTGCATTCCGTCCTTTCTTCATCTCTTTCAAAAAATATATATTTTATATGGTTTTTATAAATGACATATTTTGAAATTGTGAGCATTTCAGTGTTTGCCACTCTTAATTCTTTATTCTTTTTCTTATTTATTTTCATTGTTTTCATTTATTTTATACTAGCGGCCCGCCCACGGCTTCGCCCGCTTAAAATACATGATTATTGATTTAAGCAGAATTGATTGACAACTATAATAAAATAAAATAAATAAATAAATCAGCTTCACGCTGTATCCCGCACACAGCAGTAATAATAAATTTAAGTTAATATTTCATCTCCTCGAGTGGGGATCGAACCCATAACCAGTTGGTTTTACAGTCACACTTCTTGCCGCTGCGCCACGACTGGCCTTGTTTACTTTATTGTATAAAATATTGTATAATAGTGCTTCAAAAATATATATTTTTATCAACATTCATATAATCAAGACGTTTCGAATGTCATTCTTTAGCCAGGGTCATACCAGCGCGATTTCTATAGAACATTCGCTGGCAAGCTAATGCCTTGAGTTCATTCAAATGACGATAACTTTTTTTTTAATGAACCGATTTTGATGAACCAAACTTTAGAACCTAAATTGAGTTAAAACAAAGCAATTGGTGAAATTTTCAAGTAAATCGGTTCAGTAGTTTCAGAGAAAAATGCGGACAACAATATGTCGACAGACAGACAGACAGACAGACAGACAGACAAGAAATTCAAAAAAAATCTTTTTGCTTTCTATTAGTCTTTTTAAGTGTCCCTCTATCCATTTCAGTCAAAATTACTAAATGTACAGACAAAATATTTTTACTGTCTTATTATATATAGAGATTTTACGTAGGTTATTATTTAGTGCGGCTTTTTTTTGAAATTGCAGATGAAATCGGTTTTGAGCATATTCTAAACTATTTAAAGCAAAAACTATTTAAAGTAATGTACCTAAATTTTTACAACATCGTATAATCGATGAAAAAAATATATAATATAAATACTATACTACTCAACACGCAATGCCTCCAGAATTCGGCAGAAAGTGGGGAACGGAGTGTGTTAACACTAGGTTCCCCCTGCCTACCCTGCTGTGTGCGGGATACGGCGTGAAGCTGATTTTGATTTATAAATACTATAAATGAAATACTAAATTGCTTTTTAACATAAAATGTCTGTAAAGTTTTGTTTAATTTTTTCAAATCTTCATTTTCGATTAGTAAAAATTCTGGATCACCAGACCATTTTGGGGTGGGCACGGATCATGTCTACGCCCATGAAACTGTAGTAAAATAAGACAATGAAGTAATAAACATAATATTCAAACAACATTTTATTCTATACTTAATCTAAATACAATACATTTGGTGCAAACATAATAATACAAATAATTTAAAAAACTAAAATCACATCAAAACTAATAAAAACATTAAATTTATTTATATAAAAAAAAATCTTTATTTCTTATGTATGGCCCAAGTTATTAAATAAAGCATTATTTATAATTCCCGGGTGTTACGAATAATGGCGATCTGTATTGTAATATTATCCTACTAATATTAAAAATGTTTAAAATTTGTATATTTTATGTATTAAATGTATAAAGTTTTGTGAGGATGGATGTTTTCATGCAAAAACTACTAAATCTATTACATTACAGTGATATAAATGAAATATCAGAATAACAGGTTCCAATTTTCAGATTTTGTATAATTTGGCAATAATATAAAAAATAAGATTAATCGAAGCGGGCGAAGCCGCGTTTGGGTAGCTTGTTCTTATCGAGGTTTAATGATTGTTTGTCACATTGTCTGGCAAAGCGCGGCGTTGAGTTACGCCATTCTACTTGCAATGCCTCCAGAATGCGGCGAAGAAGTGTGGAACAGTCAGGAAATGTCTTAATGGGAACGGAGTGTTTTAATGCTAGGTTCTCAGGTTCCCTCTACCTATCCTACTATGTGCGGGATACAGCGTAAAGTCATAAAAAATCTTAATATAACATTAGAAAACAAAGTATTACTATATTTTTCCTATCAATATCGGTCAAAACTCAAGAGTAGTGTGTGTAAATATTTTTATTTTTATTGAAAAAAATGTAAATTACAATAGAAACAAAGGTATATGATTAATTATTTATGTATTATGTACTCTAATTTTAGGGTTCCACACTTTTGGGTAAAATCGGGCGATATTATTAATACTCCGCTATCCGTCCTCCTCTCTGTCTGTCCGTTTGTCACCAGTTTGTAACCGCGATAGTTAGATTTTTGAATTTTTTTGTAGATTATGTATTTCTACTATAATAACAAGTACAAAAAACAGAACAAAATAATTATTTAAGATGGCTTCCATCAACTAATGTGATTGTTTTAGATAATGGTATGCCCCTTCATACTCGAGTCCGACTCGCATTTGGCCAGTTTTTTTATATTTGTACTTAATTTTATCTAATTAGACCGGAAATTTTTTTACCAAACGGACCGCCCATGTCTATCCCCATGATAGCGTAAAAAGGTAAGAAGAATCTACGACCAATAGGAGCAAAGTTACACTGAATATTGAAACTTTTTGCATGTAGAAACTGGTACCTTTGTACTTATTTAGAAAACGTATACAAATTTGAACGGAGCGGGACTCGAACCCGTTACATACGTGTGTATGAGATTCTCAAATGAGAACGTATGAGTTTTTATACGTTTTCTAAATAAGTATTTTTCTTTCCTAAGTATGGAATAACAGTTTAAAAATGGTAAAAATGATACCTTTGTACATATGTATGTCATAAATATGACCATTTTTTTCTCATTTCATATTTTACTTAAATACTTTCACGTACTTTGGTTTATTTTATATAATTTAAAAATTGCATAATATATATTATTAGATTATAAAAATATAATAAAATTTAATTTTAAGCTACGCTTCCGTCTCTAAATCGGCTTCAATCTCTTCAGGTGTTCTAAGATCGATGGCGAAACGTTTTTTAGTGACTGGCGGTCGCTCATCCAATTCGGCAGCTGAAAAATACAAAGATTTTTATTTATTTATATTTTATTTTTACACTACAATTAACAAAGAATTGATTATTAATTGTGATTTCAGTACAAATAAATGACTATTTGTTTTAATATTTAATTGTACAATTTGTCCATTCTGCCCGTAGCAGGGTACACTTTCCGTCCATAGAAGAAGAAGAGAGATATTGCGTGTTTAATGGTGGCGGTAAGTGCCACCACCATGTTTTTTCCACCGTAGCGAACAAATGAAAACAATTTAAATATTTACTTAAAATGAAACCTGGTTTGCCTGACTGGCCTGTGTGTGTGACTAGAGAAGATAAAAGTCTGATATGTGAAAGAAATTAAGAAAGGAAGAAATGGAAGATCACTGATCTTGTAAATGTCAACGCCGCGCTTTGTCTTGTTACAAGGGCTAGAATACAATTAATTCCCCCAAGTGGATGTCGAAGGAGACCACAGCCTTGTTTCCTTGTAAATATTTAATATATACCTGGTGTTACTTGCATTTCTTTAACTCTTCTAGAATAATCCTGGAAGGCCGCCGCTAACGAATATGTTAATCTTCTTGCAGCGTTTCTGTAAAAGTAAGTTTCCTATTAATACATTTATTAATTTAAATGGAACCGTTGTGACGCAGGGGCATACGACTATAAAAGCGGAACTAATGGGTTCGGTTCCTACTCGCGGAAGTGAAATAGTTAATATTTTCATTTCCTCGCTCTGGTTACAAGGCATAGTTCTGCCACTCTACACGCAATGCGCCGAGAATTCGGCGGAAAATGGGACACGGAAGTGTCTTAATAGGAACGGAGTGGCCTAACACTAGATACCCAGGATCTCTCTGTCTACCCACCTATATGCTGGATACAGCGTGAAGCTTACACAAATAATTTAATTTTATAGTGAGATCATCGTAGAGCAGCGGTAGGCGATGGTTGTAGGTTCAATTTGCTGAGAGCAGGAGTTGAGCTCCACGAATATTTTCCCCGAGTCTTTCCTCTGCCTTTCTTGCTATGTATAATGCTGGATACAGCGTGAAGTTTTTATTAATAGAATAAATTGAGAGTAGGCAGGTGGGACCTAGTATTATGACACTCCGTCAGAATTTTCTACGACCCTCTCAATTTTAATAAACCCCTTTTCCCCTTTAAACAATATTTGTTAAGTGGCGGAGCTCAACGCTGCGTGTTGTTTTCCAGAGCAAGGAAATAAAAATAATTTAAATATAAGCATTCCCCAGAGTGCTGATCAAATCCACAGATATCGTATATAGATGATTAAGTAACCTAGAGTTATATACTCTAGGACGGAGTGTCTTATATAGACACTTCGTTCCTTACTTTCCATCCAATTTTAAGGCGTTAAACACCGCGCTTAGTCTTGCTACTTGAGCGAGATAATTTAAAATGAACCCCAACACAGCGTTTACAGTCAGAAGATGTACCTCTAATATTAACTACGTATATTTCGCAACAACATCGTAATACGACTGGCCATTATCATTAAATCTTATCGTCTCTTAGGAAATATAATATTTCTTAGATAATTCATATGAGAATGAGGTCGAAATACTTTATCAAGAAAAATGAAATATTTTGCAATAGCTATTGAGATATTTGTGTGAAAGTATTAGATACAACTAGTATTTTCCGCCCGTAACTTCGTTTACGTGGACTTTGTGACGTAAGCGTAAGATTCCGCGTTTTCCCGTTCCTTAAGCAATTTGAAAAATCCTTTCCTAGGCCCGTATTTATAAATCGCTCTCAATTCTCAGATGGATCTTGAGATGCCGTTTTAATAATTAATGAATGAAAACGGCATCTCAAAATCAATGTTAGAATTATGAATGCTCCGTATGCCTTAGTGCTCCTCTAAATTGCCTAATCTATAGGTTATATATAACATATTAAATTTCTACTTTCCAAGTCCATAGTTTGTGCTTTGTCTGTCACTCACTCAATTACGAAATAATATTTTATATAGATTTTAGGTAGGTATGTTATTAATTTTTATAATAAAATGACGCCGGCTTGTCGAGGCATGATGTAGTGTTTAGAAAAATAGGCGGAAGATGGGAAACGCTGCCTTAACGCTAGGTTCCCCTTGCTTACCCTGGTTTCCAAGTACATTGCATTTCAAGACGTTAAGTGGCAATAAAATAATTTCTCCTAATGCCCCTCTCCTAATAACCCGCCACCTTAGAGCTTACAGTCAGTAATGATATTTTTATTTTAGTTTCAAATTTTATTCCTAGCGTTATAGCCAAATAGCACGTAGCGTCAAACGCTACGATCTCTGCATACTTTTCTCTTTTTGTCCACTTTCACCGCGCCATTTACAGAGCACGACGGATTGGCCAGGACAGAGCTACAGAGGTAATAATATGAAGGAAAATAAAAATTGTTAAAAACTAACCTAGATTCACATACAAACGCGTGACACTCAAAAGGATTTAATCCCTTGACGTCAGCATTGTCTTTCACTATGATCATGGAGAACACCCTCGTATAGACCAGATCCTGGACCCCGTAGGAGATGGACTCGATATTGAAGAAGACCGCCATGTTCTCAAACTCATTCTTGATACCTTGGTTAACTGTCTCCAAGTGTACACCGTCGACTGTTATTGTCAGTTTCACTATTGGTAAAACTTCTCCTGGAATTTTTAAATATACTATGTATGAGTAGCGGAACTTTGTAAGAATATCCATACTGAGATGCTAATAACATTAATAAGTTAAGTATTTTTTTAAAAGTGTTATTTATTACACACTTAAGAAAGAAAAATACTTAATTAGGAAGCGGGACTCGAACCCGCGTCTCTTGGAAACCAATCCGGAGGCGCAGGTTCGAGTCCCGCTACGTTCAAATTTTTATACGATTTCTAAATAAATATAAGTTGGGTAAGTTTACATATTATGATATCGACGTGACTAGATAAGAATGTATAAAATAGATAAGAATATATAATAAATTGATGTTCAGAGAGCAGACGTTTCCCAACAGGTACAGGTTCAAATCACGCTTCCTTCAAATTTATATATGTTTTAATGTTAATACGATTTTCTAAGTTAAAGACATTATTGAATAGAAAAAAAATGGAGAGAATTATCACTAAATTTCTCATCTTTCTTTATTATAGGCGTCATTAAAAAATGTTAAGGTTTTTCATACCTGGCGGTAAAGCCTTAGCTGCCGCCACCATTAGGTCCACGGGTTTTCTTGTGTGTTTGATACCCCATAGACCTCTCGCATCACTTTGTCCTAGATACTTAACCTGGAAATTATACATTTTATTATGAAATATATGAAATAAAAAATATGTGATATTGAACGCAGTAATCTCCGAAAAAAATATATTGGATAATTATTTATTTTAACCTATTCCCGTCACTTCGGATACTGCGTTCCCGTTGCGTGTTGATTGGTGGAACTCAATGCCGTGTTTTACCTTGTTACGGGAACGAAGAATAAATATATTATATATTTAATTTACCCGTGGGGAATCAAATTCACAACGTTCACAGTCGAACGTTTGTGCTCTTGTGTCACGATGGCCTCAAATAATAGTTAATCTTTTCGATATAACACGAGAGGTACCTGATAATACAAGCATTCAAAGTTACCTCGGGCACTGACAACTGTGTCATGTGGCATTAGGCCATACGGCCGAAATAGCAAGTAGAAGAAAATCAAAAATTAAGAGAACCAACGACTTCCCTTCACCAAACACCAACTATTGTACAATAAGAGTAAAATTCCCATATAAATGTTAGTCATGGCTTTGTAGCAGTATTAATTTAATGGAAACACCATAGCGTTCTCGAACATTCCGTTGTAAATTGGAGCGATGTGACCGGAAGTGACGTCACTCAGGCAATTATTATGGCCCCTACATATATGGAAAGTGTCTGTATAATAATATACATACATCATTTATATTCGTGGCTTTACTTGTAAAGTAGATTTAAATGGAACGTTTTATTTTTTTTTAGCGATATGCTGTATTCCGCACATAGCAGAGTAGGATAGAGGAAACCTCTTGTTAATACATTCCATTCTCCAATTTACGAGATATTCCGTTTTGAGTGGCGGAAACAATATACCTGGTAAGTAAGAAATGCAGTATCTTAACCCTCTGTTTACCCAGCTGAATGCGGAATACAGCTTAAAGCAAAAAAAATATTTTAATTTCACCGCTCCGGTAGGCAACGCAGGGCGTTAAGTTCCGTCATTTAATACGCAACGTCTCAAAAAATTGAACGGTGTGTTGGGAACGGAGTGTCTTAACACTAAGTTCCCTTTGCCTACCCTACTATATATGGGATACAGCGTGAAGCTGCCTGCTTTGATTATTATCTATATTAGACAACGTAATATTTCTTTGGTCAGATATAATATGAAGTTGATGACTTCCTAGTTCCTGTACAGCTTGTATGTAACTTATATCATAGTTTTATTATGTATTGGTTAAATCTAAGAAATCGTGACAAAAGTGGGTTCAATAAAAATATTACAAAACAAGCTTACATAAAAAAAAAAGTTAATTTTAGTTCTTATAGCGTGTTGTGTGGCGCAACTAATTAAACTATATTATATATTTTTTTTAGAAAACATACAAAAAACTTGAACGTAGTGGAATTTGAACCCGCACCTCGTGTTTATTGAACATATTTTTTAATGAATTTCTTACTGTGGAATAACATTTTAAAAATATAAAAAATAACTATATTATAGAACGACACTATCCTAACCAGTAGGATTAAAATAAAAAAAAAACTTTATAATCATAGCGCGTTCTGTTGCGAAATAAAACTCCGCCGCAGCGGCCGCCATCGCGTGCAAATGTTTATTTTGACATATTGTTATTCATTCACACAAAACATCTGGGTAAATTTATATAATATTATAAAAAAATTCGGTAATTTATTATAAAAATATTCTCGTAAATAAACGCAGAGGATTTTCGTTCAATTCTCGTTCTAGGGAATGGGTTCTTCTTTTTTTTCTCTCACTAAAGACAAGGCACGGCGTTGAGTTCCGTCACTTCACACACAACGTCTCTTATTTAAGAGGGCAATGCACGTATGTATCACTAGATCCAGATTTTGTCTTCAGCCTTTCCTTTCAAGTATGATGACATCATACTAAATAACTATATATTATTTAAATTTCCCGCTCTGAACAAAATATATTACCGCGGCGTTCATTTCCGCCACTTAACAGGGATTCATTAAATATTAGATCCAGATTTTCAAACCTACAAACAAAACTACAGACAGGTGTTGGTATATTCTAATCCCATTATGTCTACATACTAGAGTACTTTAATTTAAAATGCAGCAGATGAACAATAGTGTCAAAATGGTTGACCTCTACAAATCTCAATGTACTGGTTCCACGGTCTGTTAGATTTGATGATAGCTTTGAGTTCATTTTATATACTGTTTTATACTGTTTTGTATATGAAAAATGCAATATTTCAGACTATTTTGACGAGAAGAGATGGCACCAAAACAGAGATATGGCACTCCGTTCTCTCATATTTAACTTTTGTTTGTGGACACGGGACACGGTGTATCCCGAATACAGTAGGTTATCCAGAGGTAGTTTTTTTTCTGGCTAGTGTTGGACACTTCATTCTCCACGTAACGGTCAAATATCGAGGCGTTGTATGTAGATTAATGAAACTCAACGCTGCACTTTATCTTCCTATGAGTCGAGGAACTAAAAGTAATTCATTCTCCCGAATGGGAATCGAACCTTTAACCGTTGCGTTTATAGCCAGTTGTTGTGCCGCTGCGTCACGACGGTGTATTATTGTATTAATGTATGTATGTATTGTTTATTTCGAATTTAGATTAAATGAAAAAAAAAACAGTTCTGTTCTGATTTGTGGCGAGCATGTCAGTTCAGCACAATTCACTTCGCTCATGTCACATTCATTGGAAAACAAATGAAACAAAATTGACCGGTGGAAAAAAGATAACTGAACTCAATTATCGAAAAAAAAAATAATATACATTTAACTATGACTACAAGTTAAATACTTATTCAGAAAAAGCGAAAAAGTGATCAAAAAAGTGGACGGTTTCCAAGAGGCGCGGGTACAAGTCCCGCTACGTTCAAAATTTCATACGTTTTCTAAATAAGTATTTTTCTTTTTTAATTGATGAATAACACTTTAAAATAAGTAAAAGTCACTTTATTATAAAGTATGTAAATAAATACATACATAAATATATGTAATTGTAATTAGCATTCCAACGTCTCTACACAATTTTCGTAATGGTTCCGCTCTGCATGCGTGGAAGCCTTACAAAATATATTATTGAAACATAAATCTAGGCTCAACTCTTAATTAAGAGAAAACAGCTTCGCGCTCTTACTCGAATAGTAGGTGGAGAGAAGCTAGTCTCAAAACACTCTGTTTCCATTTTCCACAAACTTTTAGAAATAAGAGTAAGAGAATTAACAATTATCATACATTTTTACTTGGAAGCCAGTCCTTGTGCAGGAGTGACAAGCGTGAGCAGTCTCATTCTAAACGCGATAGGTTGTGGACTCGAATTAATATTTTAATTTCGTCATTCTGGTAACGAGTCAATGCGTGGCGTTGAGTTCCGCCACTCAATACGTCTTGCCTTCAGAGTTAGGAAAGTGGGGGAGTGGAGGTGTCTTAATGGAAACGGAGTGTCAACACTAGGTGCTCTGCCTAGGTAGGCAAGCAACCTTGCTATGTACAGGATATAGATAAATTAAATATATAGTGTAATGAATTGGCTTTATGCGTTAGCCGCACTTAGCAAGGTAAACAGAGAGATATTTTGTTTGTTAGACCGAGGTAATGAACACAATTTTACTATACTGTTTTACCCTCAAGTGGGAATCGAATCCACGACCATCTCTCCTACATTGAGTTCAATCGAATACTAAATTTTGTTTATCTATTTAATTAATAAATTGTCTTATTGATAAAACTTATCGGCTATCAGTTTAACGTTATAATCTACTGTACAGTAGTATCAAATTCTTATCATTATATAAAATAAAATAAATCTCTCTTTAACTGATTCATATTATAAAACATAAAGTGTTAGTCGTATATTAAAGATTAGCTTTTACCAGCAGATACATCCGGAAAATTTGAGTGGTGCGTAGGCAAAGGAGTGTCATAGCGCTAGGTTACCAGGTTCCCTCTGCCTACCCTGCTGTGTGCGGTGTGCTTACTTACTTGAAATGTCATTGGCAGATCTGTAGCCGTGACGGGTCCTTCGTGGTCCGCCATATTTAAAGTTTCATAATATCCTTTTTAATCTTCAAAGCATTTTATCTGAAATGAAATAAAATTTAAATTTATTATGTATTAAGTAACATTGTATATTGGTAATAGCCAGGGGAGGCCATGGTTGACCTTGGAGAACACAGTATCGATGATATTAGGAGGGACATCACTTAGACAGCCTATGGCACCCCTCGGAGGAGGAGGGCATGGATTAAGAGTTTGATGGCAGCGGACTTGGTGAAAGAGTTATGCCGAGACCGTTGCGCTACTCCGTTAGGGCTAAAGTATAAAGCTAAAAAAAATTGAGAATCCGTCTAGGCATAGTGTAAGTGCGATCCCAATTTTGGGGAATATGTTATTTTTTCATTTAGTGTATGTAACATTGTTTTAAGGCAAGACACTTTGTCTGTCTCATTGTCTTACCAGAGTGAGAAGATCAGGATTAGAACCTGTGATCTTTGAAGAACAGATTCGAATCTGAAATAATTTAACTCTGTGTCATTGCTTTAATAATTAGATTACGTTTTAACAAAACGAAGGCGTCTCTTATCACCTGTTATCAATAGCCTTGACGGATATACCTATGTATTATGTATTTATAAAATAATGGTTATTTTAGTATTAATGTGTTTATGCAAGACCGTGCTATAAAAATTGAAACTATTTATAGTACAAGTGCGTAGTAATAGGTTAAATTTTTGCTGTTCTTAAAGTATCTCAAAAAGAATCCATATCACTTATCCGTCTGCCTGTCTATCAACGCCATTTATCTCGAGATCGCGTAAAGGTATCAAGCGTGTTAATCAAATGAATCAAAAGATACAAGCATTAATGCATCGTTTTTGGTGCATTTTATATGAAATCCGCCGGGTAATCAAAATCTAAATTTACCGAATTAGGGAATTTAGTGCGAAATGGGAACTTACAATCAAAATAAACTAAAACATCCGAAAAATTGTAATAATAATCCAATAATAATCAGCTCCACGCTGTATCCCGCACATTAGGGTAGGCAAAGGGAACCTAGTGTTCAGACACTCCGTTCCCCACTTTCTGCCGTATTCTGGAGACATTGCGTGTTCAGTGGCAGAATTCAACGCCGCGCTTGTCCTCGACACCAGAGCGAAGAAATGGAAATATAAATTTAAGTAAATATTTCATCTCATCGAGTGGGGATCGAACCCACAACCAGTCGGTTTTACAGTCACACTTTGTGCCACTGCGCCACGGCTGGCCTCAGTAAAATTGTAGTTAATTTAAAAAAAAATAGTGCATATGACTGCAAACCTAAGTTTATCAACTTTTATAAGTTGTACTGTACCATGGTTGCGGGGGTACGGAGCCCACGGAGTCCCACTTGAACGGTTTTTTTATTCAAAGTATTACGCTAGCTACTACTTTTTTCTATTTCTCTGAGAGAACTTGGATACCATTGCTATAAAAGTTTTCCTCTTTTGCGGTTATCCACAACTTAAGCTGGTAAATAATACAAGAAAATAAAACTGACTATACAAAAACTAAAAAGCAAAAAACAAATCCTTATCCTAGCCCCTGACTTGAGTTGCGGAACACAACCCTGAGAAATACGTTATTATTCAAAAATAATCAGCTTCACGCCGTATCCCGCTTGTAACACGACAAGTAGAGGGAAACTTGTGTCGAGACACTTCGTTCCCCACTTTCCGCCGAATTTTTCGATCCATTGCGTATTGAGTGGGGAGACATAACGCCGCGCTTTTACCTTGGTACACAGAGGTAATAATATTAATTAATAATAATTGATTCCCTCGAGTGGGAATCCAACCCACGACCGTCACGTTCATTCACACGCTTGTACGCCACGACGGCCTCTTTAGCTTCATGTTATTGTTATATCTAAGTATAAATACTTTATTAGGGCATCCGTATAATAAATACCTACATATTTCTTACTTTAATAGCACGATAGAAACTTAAGGAAATCCTTGATAATTATTGTTGAAACGTAATATAATGTTGGTATTTAGTTGGTAGTGTTAGTTTAAGTTTTCTGTTTACGCAACTGCTGCATTTTTATGCATAGGCCTGCCATTTACCTAGTGTTGTCCTTGTTTCTTTTAACGTGAGAACGTATTATAATTATTTTTTTATATCCACGTGAGACCGGATGTGAGTGTTAAGACACTCCGTTCCCTGCGATACGCCCGTATTCAATACTTTTCTCGTTGAGGGGCGAGCACTCCGATTTACTAAAGAGGGAAACGAACGTATTGTCACGTGTGGGATATGAACCTAAAACCATCGCGCTTTGAATCATACATTGTCCTAATTATTACATTCTGTAATTATATTTGTACCTTTTATAGACCTTTGAAATGTAATTTCCATAATATATTTTTTTTAAATTGTTGACCACAAATACTTTTTTAGAAAATGTAAAAGAATTTGAAAGCGTGGGAACTTGACCCCGCGTCTATTGGTAACAAGTTCAAGCGCTCCATAAGGCGCGAGTTCAAATCCCACTTCGATCAATTTTTTACAATCTTGTAACGTTTTATTAAAACTGTATAAATAAGTAAGTGTAGAATATGATTTTAAAACGTACAAAAATATTAACCACAAATCTATAATAATATTAAATCAGCTTCACGCTGTATCCCGCACACAGCATTGTAGGCAGAGGGAACCTAGTGTTAAGACACTCCGTTGCCCATTTTCTGCCGAATTCTGGAGGCATTGCGTGTAGAGTGGCAGAACTCAAAGCCGCGCTTAGCCTCGACACCAGAGCGAAGAAATGGAAATATAAATTTAAGTAAATATTTCATCGCCTCGAGTGGGGATCGAATCCAAAACCAGTCGGTTTTACAGTCACACTTCGTGCCGCTGCGCCACGACTGGCCTCTGATTTTTTATTTTTTATTTATAATAATATTACAAAGCCAAACAGTTTGTTTATTTGAACCCGTTAATATCAAGAACTATTGGTAGGTACGAAATGAAAAGACGATTTGTGTTAAATTGTCCAATTATTAACAAAGAGTAACATTAAATCGTTCGTTGTTCCTATAAGGCCGGTCATGGCGCAGGGCCACAGTCGTGCGACTGTAAACGCGATAGGTTGTGGGTTCGATTCTCACTCGAGGGAATGCAATATTAACCATTTTCATTACCTCGCTCTGGTAATACGGCGTCGAGTTCCGCCACTCAACATGCAATACCTTCCTAATTCGACGGAACATGGGAAACTGAAGGGACTTAATGGTACCGGAATGTCTTAACTCTAGGTTCCCAGTTCCCTCTGCCTACTCTGCTATGTGCGGGATAGAAGCGGGAAGCTAAGAAAAATGTTCAAATGTAACCAACCTATACCTGCAGTCAAAGTTACATCGTGCTCTTAGAACGTGTCGAGTGTGAATGTACCGTAAAACACAACCACGCGAGCGGAAACGTATTTAAAAGTAGTATTAAATTAAAATCGCGGAAATCGAACGGGCTTACACCATCTTTGTACTGATATCTTTTAAAATATCAATTTTATGCTACAACGCACCCCTGCTAAATAGATGTGTAAAAAAGCACCTGTTAAATTATAGGAGTCTTACGTCACTGACATACGGTGTGGCCGTTTCGTAACAGGTGTTTGATTTACGAACAAATATAGGGCGGTGTTCACAGGTTCTTTTTTGTCTAAAAAAAATATACAGTGCGTATGTACCTATATGTTTTTTGGAAAAAAAATTGTTTTAATAGAATACTATTTGATATCAGATAATCTATGTAGGCTTGAATTTTTGTGTTTGTCAATAAATTTCTAGAAAATAGAATACTTATATAAAGATGATTGATTTTATTTAAATAATTTATATTTCAAATAAGAACAATTCAAATTTCATTAAAACCAGCTTCGTAGTGTTTGAGATATATCCACATCTTAAATCCAAGCATTTCCGAATAGGACAAGTACATGTACAATATAGGTACAGTACGGTCAACAAGACGTGGCCGTTCTAAGGTTAGGTTAGCTAAACTTATGCACATTGATCACTCGGGAAAAAATATTCCATTAAAAAAAGATCTTAAAATTAAATTTGTGCAGCTGCTTGCCACAGATAACTTCAAGGCGACCACAACTTGATGACGGTACTGTACCTAGACAATTGACATTACTTCTTTTTTCTTGTATGTTTGTCTATCACTTGTAATTTATCATCTACTTTTCCACTAACAGCGAAATGACGTTATACGCTATCATCACAAGTAAATTCTGTTATCAGTGCACTGATAACAGAAATGTAGTTGTTTTATATAGAAAATAGTATTATAATCTAACATTCCTTCAATTTGATATTAGATATTAGACAAAGACAAAGTGCGGCGTTGAGTTTCCCTACTTGACACGCAATTTTACTAAAATTTATTGGAAAATGCCGAACGGAATTACTTGACACTAGGTTCTCTCTGCGTTCCCTGCTATATTCCGTATACTAGCAGACGAGGGTACTTTTCGCCGAATTTCTGAGACATTAAGTGTTGAGGAGCGTAACTCAACGCCGGCTTTTACTATATAGAACTAGGAAAAAAAATAATAAAAAATAATCTTTGACTTTTTACTTATTTTATAAATGTTAGTTTGACTTCAGAAATGCATATTACTTTTAGTTATACCTACAGCTACACTACATGCGGGTTCGTTATGGAATCAACGGAGCGACTCTAAGGGTATTACTACCCTTAAATGTCAAGCGTAACATTTTTTCCTACATCAACATTTCTATTATTGAGAAAGTTTACATAGTTTTTTAATAACTTCACGCAGTACCCGCATATCTGGGAATCTAGTGTTAAGACACTTCGTTCTTCAAGCGGTGAGAGGCAGAGCTCGACGTCTACACGATATTCGCAATTTTCCCGACCAGAGCGGAGAAATAAAAATAATACGTACCCCCGAGTTGTAATCGAACCCACGACAGTCGTTAGAAATTATCCTAATGCGTCACGATGGCCTCATAAAGAGAATAATAAAACTGCTTGAAATGTAGTATTATTTATATACATACTTGTTAATTTATCTGAAGGTCGGTAATTCAAACATTAGTCTTCTTTAATAGAAACGATACATGATATTGAATAAATGTAATGTATAGCTATTTAGCAACTATTTTGCAACTTTGTATAATAAAGTAAAGGAAAAAACATCTCATAGTGCAGTAGTACAGTTTCTGGCAGTACCTACGCGCGATTGTTGTGGGTTCAACTTCAGTCCAGTCGTGGCGCAGGAATACAGGCGTGTGACTGTAAACGCTACAAGTTGTGGGTTCGATTCTTAGTTCAGGAAATGAAATATTTGATATTTTCATTTCTTTGCTTTGATGTCATCCGGCAAAAAGTGGGGAACGCAAGTGTCTTAACACTAGGTTTCTAGTCTAACCTGCTATATGCGGGATACAGCATGAAGCTAAAAATAATAAAAAAATCTAAAGGTATATAGACTTATTATTATCTTTAAAAATATTGTCTGGGATTTGAACTGGCGCCCTTATAGTTACTGCGCAAGGTATAACTAACTTGAAAATACTAAGTTTCTATCAATGTAATGGAATAAAATCGATATTTAATGATACTCGTTAAATCTATTCGTTGGAATACATTCAAATTGGATTAGGGATTTTGATTTTCACTATTATTTACTAGAAAATAGTAGCTTCCGTAGTCAAAGGAAAGTGTCTAAACACTTTGTTGCCACTATCTGTAAAATTTTCGCGACATTGCGTGTTTTATGGTAAAATAATTAATTACTGCGAATGGGAATAGAACCCATAACCGCCGCACTTACAGTGAGTCGCTACCATGACAGCCTCAAAATTAAATATAAAGAAAACAACAATGTAAACATAAATTGTCAACATCAACATGGATTGTCTTAACCCTAGGATCCTTCTGTCTGGCCTGCTTTATGATGAGTCATGTAAAATCAAAATAACAAAATATATAAATATTACTTCATTGAGAATAATTTTATAATGGATAGTGGAACTTAACGCCGCATTGATCTTCCTAGATTATAGGAAGACTAATATTAAAATATCCCTTTGAATTGGATTTGAATCTCGTCCACCACTAAATATCATCATATCTCATATAAATCTTAATTGAGCTACTATGGCATAAGGTTGAGTTTCTTTATTTTTAAAAGAAAAAAAAAGTTATTTTAACTGATAGCATATCACTTGATAAAATAAACGTCACATGTTACAGCTGATATGATTTATGTTACTTCAAATTGCTACCAACTATAAGAATATTTTCTTATAGAAGAAGCTAAGTGATTTGTCACACTTTTACCAATAATAGAAAAACATATATAATATATTACATATGTGAAATATTACATAAACATCATTTTGATAGAAGTCGATTTGAACCCACAACTGCCTAAAAAGCAAAGCATATTAAATATGTAATATAAAAATAAGAAAAAAATTAAAACTAAACAGAACTTACATTTTCACACAAAATAATACACGAAACACTATTATTTTCACACTAACTAGTCATAACACTGTAAGCCTTTGACACAAAGACTATAAAAAAAAATAAACAATAAAAAAAACACGTCCTCTCTTCAAGCCTATATGGTACTGAATACGTAGTTCTTAAATCTTAGCATGAACCGACCAAATTATATTGAACTTTCGAAAACAATACAAAAACCTCAATTTGTTGGCCATTTTCTTTGCCGTAGGGAGGTGAAGGAGGTCTTTATAAATTGGTCTGTTTTTCTTAATATCGCAAAGTTCTATGTAAAATGATCGAATATAATTTAGACTTTGTATTAACGGGTTAAAGTTCAATTTTGTGCTGTAATTTTTGTATATAACTTTGTTAATTGCGTTCACGTTGAGGTGAGCGTGTGATAAGAGATACAGTATGTTTATTTTAGTGTATAATTTCTTAATTTGTGATAAGTTTTTAAAAATAATTTTGAATTATTATGATTATTTGTTTTTGAATATTTTTTTGTCCGTCATATTAATTTATTATATAATTTTAAATACCAATTTGTTATATCCTTATTTGAAATTAAACTATATATTATTGATCTTTTAATTTAAAACTAATAGTAGTAATTAATTACATTCTTATTAGAACTCAATTATTCTGGATTATACTATTAGACAGCAAATATAATATTTGTAAATTTTCTAATAATACGTATTAAGAGTTAAGACAAAGTAATAAATATTTTCTACTACAATAAATAACCCGCTATATAACATAAGCTTACAGGTGTGTGCGTATCCACCTGTTGTAACTATACATATGTGTGAGTCATTAGTGTTGAACAGTCGATGCGTAACCGACTTGGAGTGCGCTTTACTTATTAATTTTATTTTTCTTATTTTGAAAAATATCTATATCTCAAAAGGAAAAAAAAACAAAACCTTTTTAGGATTACTTTATTGTCCGTTTGTCAAGCCCATTTATCTCGAGATCTCGTGGAGGTATCTGGCTGAAATGAATATATAATTATTCAAGTCTACGGCCTCTTACTACACATGAAAAATCAATCTTCTAAGTGAATGCAACCAAAAAATACAAGTTTATATATAGTTTTTATAGCATTTTGTAATAAATTCGCCGCGTTCTCCAGGCCTCCGAAATCCGAAATCTCCAGGCATTTTTTTTTCTTTGGCACAAAATGAGAAGTTACGACCAAAATAAAGAAAAAAAATTCCGATAAGTATAATTTTATAGGTATTTCATAAAAAAAAATATTTGTAGTTAATTTTATACAAAATAAGGGCATACGCCTAATTGTTATATTTTATAACTTGTTCGCATAATGATAATGGTAATTTTTATTTATATTACAGAAAAAAAAATTACAAACTTATAATTGTACTTAATTTCATACAAAATGAACTAACTACCTACAAATCCTAGGAACCCTCAGTGGCCGAAACCGGCACACACTTGACCAGTCTTTTTTAAAATAATTGGATAGAATAGAGTTTAGAAGCACAACATTTTTTTTATAATTTTAGATATATTTAACTGAGAGAAGGCGGTTATCAATTCGATTGTTTTTTTTGTTTGTGTTAACCTGAGTTATCAGGACTTTGACTGGATAAACCAATTTTGATGATTCTTTTTTTTTATTTGGAAGCTGGTGCTTCCCGTCTATTTCTGACAATGTTATCCATGAGAAAATCACCAATCATAAAATCTCTCTTTTGCGTAAGGCTTGTGCGCGACAAATGGACGAATAACTCAATCTCACGCCAATCGATTCCGATGATTCTTTTTTATCGGAAAGGACAAACTACCCTTAGTTTGATAAGAGTTTGTTTAGGTTCTGATTATGGGATCCGGTTGAAGTTGTTTTTTTTTATTAAAAATCATAATTATTTTATTTTATTTTCACGTTTATTATGAATAAATAAAATATTGGGCAAACAAATAACAATTGCAATTATTGAAAAATAAAAAAAAAGACGGAAGTGAACCCCGCACTTTGTCTACCAGAGAGTTTAAAAAAAAACTCGAACTTAATATTGATTTGCCTATTAATATAGTATTTTGAAGAAAATATTAAAAATAATTTAAGTTGTATGAAAAGTTAGTAGAGCCTCTTTACTGTACACACCGGTAAAGAGCACGCTCCACGGACTACGGAGGTGCAGTGTTCGATCCCGGGAGGGGCGTTATGATTAATCACTTGTTTTAAATATGTGTTATATTTGTGTAGATATTATAAAGATATTTTTAATAGTTTTCTAAAATTAATCTTACAAAATTTTAGTAATTCATTTTTTAGCTTTAGGCTTTGAGCAGCAGGATAGGCATTGACTATGCCTGGGAATTTAGTGTTAAGGCACTCCGTTTCCAACTTTCCGCCGTGTATTGAGAATTTGCTTTGTTAACAGAGCTTGAAATGAACATATTAAATATTACATTCCCCCAAGTAAGAATCAAACCCATAACTTAGGTCCCTGCGCCCCGACTGGCATCATTACATTGCAATAACGTTTTTTTATACATAATTACTTCAGTTACTTATTTTCTAGTTTTTTATATTAGACCACCTTTTATCTCTATGTAAAACAATAAAAGGTTGTGTAAATGTGACATATTCTATAAGCCCCCGTTTTCTGTTTACTAGAAATGCGAGTACCTACATGTATATCCCATATCTTGCAGAGAAGGCAGAAGGAATCTTGTGTTAAGACACTCCGTTCCCGATTTTTTGAGGCATTGAGGTTTAAGTGGCGGAACACATCGGCGCGCTCTGCCTCGTTTCTAGAGCGGGGAAATGAAAATATGTAAAATTTTATTTTCCCGAGCGGGAATCGAATTCACAACCATAGAGAGTTAAGGATAAGAAATATTTTCATTACTTTCATACATGTTTTTCCCCTAACATCCATCTTCATTAATACGAAATATATTTACTAAGACCGAATTAACTACAATTTAATATAACAAAAAATATTGACGATGAAGGTCTATGATATAATTCTACTCATTATAAAGAAAATTAAAACAATTTTAAAACCTAACGTTTGCGGCAAGCTGTGCCACTGCACCACCTTCACCGACTATTTATACCTAAAATACTAGTAATGCCTGAAAAAACTAACATAGCAATCAGTACTTTAGCTTATTGCTTTAATATTTTGAAAGGCGCTGTAAAACAATGATTAAACCTAACCATTATTTGAGGTAGGTACTATAATAAACAAGGAAGCTAATAATGTATTGAGTACGTTAAGATATTAAAGTGTGACTGTATAACCGACTGATTGTGTGTTCGATCCTCACTCGAGGAAATGAAATATTTACTTAAATTCCATTTCTTCGCTCTGGTGTCGAGGCAAAGCTCGGCGTTGACTTCTGCCACTCTACACGCAATGCCTCCACAATCCGGTAGGAAGTGGAGAACGGAGTGTCTTAACACTAGGTTCCCTCTGCCTACCCTGCTGTGTGCGGGATACAGCGTGAAGCAGAAATAAAAAGATATTTAGGTGTAATAAGAGATTAGTCATTAGACATATAACGTCGTGGACCGTGGTGCAATCGAAATTTGCTTAAGTAACATTGACACATTATCTGACTGTAAACGACGGTTGTGAGTTCGATTCCCATTTAGGAGAATGAATTATTTTAATTTCCTCGCTCTCGTGACATGACAAAACGCGACATTAAATTTCGCCACCAAAAAATGGGTAGTTCTACAACTTTTCTTTTCATTTTCTTTTGTTTCATTGAGTTCCGTCATAATCCGTTTTAAATTTTCTTTCGTTTCATTGAGTTCCGTCATAAGTGTCGGAATATACAAACAACACGAAGATATGTAACGCAAAAAAATGCAATGCCTCCAGAATTGTCCTAATGGCAGCGCAGAGTCTAGACAGTAAGTTCCCAGGTTCATTCTGCCAACCCTGCTTCGTGCGGGATTAAGCGTGAAGCTAAAAAAAAGCTTAATTTTCTCGGATTTTAAAGACTAAATATTTTGCATGGCGGTACTAAACGTCGTATTTATTTTATCAGAATAGAAAAATGGTTACATTGTAGCCCACGACCATGTACCGTGTTGTATACTTTTAAATAAGTCCTAACTGTGCCTCAGTGTCATCACCCCTTATCTAATTTATCTATTCGAATCCCTTAATTATAATATCTTTTTTTGATATCAATGCCCACTATTTCTAAATAGATAAAAGATAAAGGTAAAATAGTATGTAAGTTTAGGATCCCACGAAAGCAAGGTCGCGTGTTCAGTTCCCACAATAATTTGCTTGAAATCTTTACGATGCGTTAATACTGTTATGGATGGTCTTGATACTTTTTGTTTTTTTTCATATATTAAGACATTTTTTGATATTTTATGGGCTAGGTATTTAGAGCAAAAAAATAGAGTCACATCCTTATTTAGTTTATTGATTTCTAAAACATTGTCGTTTTCTAAGGCTAGGGCCATAAAGGACGATCCTCAGTGAGAATTTAAATAGAACTATGAACTCGTGGTTAAAGCTAAAGCCGAAGGCATAAGAACCTCTGTACCTATATTATATAGTTACGTTCACCACTAAATATGAAATATGCGGGTACACGTTTACCAAAATACTTGAATATAAGTTTAAATATGTTACATTTTGTTGGTTGTGGGATATTAACTATTAAGCGCATATAAAACAAAGTCTATTTGGTATATCCTTTTATTTCACTTTAGCGAACACAAAACATTACATTGTAAGCGCATGGCGATCCGAGAGAAGGAAAAAAGGAAGCGACGCGCGGGAAGTAACCACAGATAATAAAAACAACTTAAAATAGTGTTGCATGTTGCAATTTATATAAAAATATATTATATTTCCAACACTCCCTCTAAATTGCATCATGCAAAAACAAAAAAAAAACTTAATTAAAATTATTTGAGACCAAGAAATTTAACATAATCTCTGTGTTTATCTTTAGTTAAAGGTTTTGTGAATACATCGGCTGGCATTTTTTCTGTACATGTATATTCCAAAACAACTTTCTTATTTAATACATGATCCCTT